>JWZT01001309.1:22921-70162 GCA_000827895.1 Thelohanellus kitauei | reverse complement strand
AAGATTATTTTAATTAATGTTTTGTGCTTCTCTGTTCCAAACGATGAATGGTATAACTTATATATGGACTATGTAGTATCTAAATACCATGATTATAGTTCACTGTAAATCTATGATGATTGATAATATGTAAATTTATAAAGAATGTAACAATTGACTCGAGATAAGTTTATATTTCTAATACATGATCAAGTTAAACAAGATTCAGTTGGTTTATCATTTATTTAAATCTATATTTGTTTATTCTAGTCTCAGATTTTCTCAATGACTTTTATGAATATGTTACAATCATATCAAATTTTAAATAAAGCCTTAAAGTGATTACAATTAACATATTTGACGATTGAAATAAAAGAAATTACAAAAAAGTCAAAAAAATTGTTCAGATTCTAAAATTTATGTTGCTATTTAATATGTAACACAATTTCAAGCTCTGAAGAAACTAAGTTGATCCAAATATCCTTTTACTCTGATATTAAAAAATCCTTCCACATCTCTGAAATTAATTTCAATAGCTCCGAAATGAAAGTGTCCATGTTATAGTTTTGTCAGATTGACACTCTCCGTAAATGTCCAATCTGTGCAAAATATATCTTTAGATGCAGATGGGATATTCAGACAATATACAACTGTTAGACCTGTTAATACATCAGTCTCATAATAGTCATATTTTTTCATTGTTATGAATATAATATCTTGAGAATTCAATATAGTTCCTGTTAAACGCAAAAAAAAGTACTTGTTATCGTTTTACCACCAAAGAGAGGTGAATTGTCGATGATTATATTCGGCACGAATTCAATTATTATGAAAAACATTACCCTCTTCGACCTGGTACTATGAATCTAAACGTGATATTTTTAAAGGATTTCTGATCAGTACATGTGAATAAATTCTTAATATACAAGCGGAAAAATATTAGTTGAGAATATGTATTTGTATTGTTTGAATTTTGAAATAAAATAAACAAAATAATGGAGATAATTATTTTATATTTAGTGATCAATATATTATTGTTTAAATATTTTCTCTTAATACAAAACAAAGTTACCCTGTTTGTTTAAATGACTTCATCATACGTAGTAGATTGGCTTCATTGAAAAATTGGGAGATATATAATTTGTTTGTTCTCATATCAATCATTTATTGAATGAATGATGAATGAATGCGATACATTTATAGTAAATTAAGTCTTTAAAACATGAACATATTTAGATATTATTAATGACAGAAATTAATTTTGGGATTATATTTGTATAAATTAAGATATTTGATGTTTAGATATGTGACGTAGATTCATATAAATGGCATCAAAATTGTATACAAACATCTTTTGAATGAAACATATTTAGTGTGGTGTATAGCTAGTTATATTAAGATTAAAATGAATATAAATGAATGAAAAATCGAGACAACCATTCATAAAAAACGGTCCTTTAGTCAAAAAATTCTAATATATTTATGTTTTTACATTAGTTTCTAGTTCCTATATTACAATTTTCAAATGATTGAAACATAATACACAGTATTATTCTTAATAACTGAAAAGGTATGAAAATAATTTATTTTAATGCATTTCTAGTTGATTCATATATTTTATGTTCTTTTTTAAAAATAGTACAAACTATATTTAACATTTTTCCAATCCAATTAAGATTATATTTCTCTTCAGCTTCTCTGATAATGACTGAGATAATTTTAAGTCATTAATAGTAGTAACAAAATATATTTTATATCATAATCATTTCTTTGAACTTTACAATAACATAGTTTTACAGTGACCCTCGCAGTTAGATGACGTGATTGCACGTAAGATCAATGATATCAAATTTAACATATAAGATTTATTCGTCTAATCATTGCTTTGACAACATGAAATTTTCTTTCAAGTGGCAAGATATTGTAAAACACACTCTTGTAATAGGATAACATATGGTTGAATGATATTATGATGTTTCTCATAACCAGGATGTGGTAACTGCCACAGGTACTTGTATAAATGTATAAATATGAACCGTGTTTTAATATATTATAAAAAAAATGATTTAAAATAATTTTTCTAATAATTTGAACGACAAAATGGCAATCGTGATAGTTGAACCTAATAATAAGGATGTGAAATCTATTCCGCTGACCTGACAGGATATATATGTAATAAAAAATTTTAATATTTGTTTCACCCATCGCTTAGGTTATTTACATCAAACCAAACCTTTTTATTATGTGTTTTAAAATTAATACATAATTATTGTTTTTTTTTTGTACATTTTATATGTTAGAAATGTCGATTCAAATCAAAAGCAGATTAAATTTTGTATGGCCGACAAAGCGAATCGTTTTAAAAAATAGCATTTCATATATCCTTTATTTGTGTACATTAAATATGCTATTCATTGATTGAAAGAATCAATAATATAACAAAAATTAGGAGGCAGATTCCGTAAAAATTTTGATAAATATTGAAGTAACACTAACGTATATCGATGGATGTGTTCAAAATTGAGACAAGATGGCTAAATTGTGGACTGTATATTGTTGAAAAGGATGATTTATCATAGAAATGGTTAAGAATTTATAATATTTTTATTTCCAAAAGGGTGTCAAAGTAAATTTTTACCTCCAGCTTATAGATTTGATCAGAGATTAAGTCTAATAATAAGATTATATTTAAGGTTCAGAAATAGAGGTTATCAAGATTGTAAATTGTTAATTGTTCCGTTTCATTTTGAAAACCTCTTTTTATCATCAAGACATTTTAATAAATGTTAAACATTAATCTATTCTTTGGTGATTAAATAAAAGACCAGAGGCGTTGAACGAAATCATCCTAAGGCTAGCCGCTTGCTAGCTGGATTAGGTTTCTGATTTACCTACATATTCTTTAGCGGAAACTTACATATAACGATTCTTACTAAAATTTGGGATCCGTCATGGTTAACAAAGAATCCAAACATCTTAGAAATTTATGTCTGTGTGCTTGGATGTCTCAATCAATAATTTTTTGTTCAATTGAAACTAAGATTCTCGAGAATAATGGTTGTTGCTTGCCTGATTCTATCATATATCCAATACAGCGATTGTCGCCGAGATTCACGAGTCACTCATTAGCCGCTAAGGATCTACTTTGACCTTTACAAGAGCCTTAATACCATCAGTGAGATGAAGTGGAAATCGGGTTCTTCTTTGCAAAGCCACTCAGTACATTAAGGTGAGTTTGTTGGATGTTCAGGAGTCATTATTCTTTGAATTAGCTATCAATGCAATGAATTTTCGTCAAGCGTTTCCATGTATATAGATTTTTGAGTGAGGAACGGTGTTGCAGAAAATATACGGCACTTACAATCCTCAAACACGACTTCTGAATCAAAATGACTTGTAACATGTACACTAATGCACTCATACTCCTTGGCTTATTTGTCTGAATGTTGTCATATTTCAAATATGTATTTTTTGGTAATTTTGAAGAATTCGCTTAACATACAAGGAAAGTTTTCTTGTATGCTAGAATAAATCATGACTCGGTCAGTACTTTAGTGTCTTTATATATGGGTTCTGTCCATGAGTATTTGAGATCATATTTCGAGATAACTCATTTGATTGAGTGCGTATAGGCTCAAACGACCACATCATTTCATTCAACGAAGACGATAAAGGTAATTTTGAATAATAAATCAGAAATTAATAAAATCTACGTATGATGGCAGATATTTTTGGGGGTTCTATTCGTATAAGTATATTTCGATTTTTTGGTTTTAATGATCCATTTGTAATAGTTTCAGCGATTTTAAATAGTTTAGTTTAAATTCTGTCTATTGAAAGAATCAATACGTTTGGATCATTAATAGGGTATACGTTTTGCGCTTTGTCCGCATAGCATTTTTAAGAGATAAAATAGCTTTTTTTTGAAAAGAATAAGAGAGCAAAAGCTATCATTTTCTTAACCTGATTGGGGAAAATTGTATATTTTAGGGCAAACGAACTTGACCATATCAAAGAATATTATTTTTAATCTAAAAGTTTTCAGCAGTGCCTAAACATCAGCACGGGACTCTGATCACCTATGTTGTATTCTCGATTTCTGATCTATATTTTGTATTACAGATCAATAAAAACTGTTTATAAAATGTTATATTGACGTATCGTCTATAATTAGATGGCAGAAAATCTGTAGATAAACCTAAAGTGGTATTTTGTTCCATTACCTTAATCTTGAGAGCATGAATTTAGTAGCCATTGTTATTTCGGTATCGCGACCTTTCATACTAGTTTTAATTCATATAGGGCCCTTCGTCACATTTGTGGTCAACTATAAATTTTTTCAAAAAATGTCGGCAAAATAAGCTTAACGCGTATATCCATTTTTATGTCGACAAATTTTAACCTATCACAAATATAGTGCCATTACTATTTACATGATCCAAAAATCTATTATATTAACTGTTCCAGCTTAATCTTCAACTCAGACTATCACAGCGGACAACACCACTGAGACTGCTCAAATACAACAAAAAATTTTCGTTCCTAGATTTTTTCGTGGGAAAATATTGATTGTTGACACGAATTCTGACGATTGTTTGCGAAGGTAGCTGTTAACATAAAAATTGACAAAAAACATTATCCATCTTAAAATGTTCTTGAATATGTCTACTTATGTTTACATATAATTTTATATCTAATTTGAACGGTATCCGGTCGATTCATCACACATTAATTCAATTACAAATATATTCATACATTTTCTGTTAATTTTAAATAAAAAGTAAATGTATGCAAAGATGATTAATTAGAATGTTTGTATACCACTCTTACATTTATTCTTGACATAGACGAAATATGAACAAACCACTGTTTTTCTCTGAAATACTGCCTATTAGATCGTAGCCACAGATCCTCTAACCTCTACAGCACAACCCAAATTTCAAAATATTTAGCCTGAATTTTACTGACGAAGGATGAATGTTAACCAAAACTACTCGTGCTTGAACTTTTTAGAAAACAGTTATACACGCCGAGATTGAACATCAACATCTATCATATCAAGATATTCTTTTGTGTGATATATTGTTCCCATTTAATTTAATCAGTAAATTCAACAAATTATATCAAATAATGTGCCAAATTTCTTTTATCTTTTAATTGTAATTATTCCAGTCTGATATTAAATAGAATATATAATTGTACCCGTTGTATACATAAATAGTTTAGACCGAAATGGTTGTATTTTATAATAATATTGGCAGAAATGTAAAATTCGAAAGGTTAATTTTTCAAAATTATGCAATTATTTTTTGGATGTAGTTTTCATAAATAATTAAAATGGGTGAAAATGAGATTACAGTCTTATATTTAAATTCATTAGAACTACTAGTTTTGCAATAAATCTACTCAGAGAAAACTCTACATTTGACATAAAGATAAAATTAATTTATATATGATATGAGAAATTGATGTAAGTGTATTCTTCTAACTTGCTCGCAGTCCGATCTTCCGAAAATCAAATAGTAGAATTCTAAGAGTTAATTTTTTAAAATGTCGCAATTTTTTTGTGTCAGACTTTATTCATAAATAATTAAAATTAGTTAAAAATTAGATAACAGTCTAACGTGAAAAATTCATTAGAATCACTACTTTCGGGAAAAATCTACCAGTGAAAAAATCTATATTAGACATAAAGATTCATCGAATTTTATTATGATTTAAAAGATTGGTTGAGGTGTATTCTTTTAACCTGCTTGCAGTCCAATTTTACGAAAATCAAATATTCAAGGTAATAAAAAGAACGGTATTTAGCAAATTAAACTAAAAATTGTTGATAAATTTGTCGTGTCTTTGATCCAGATTATTTATATTTTATCAAACATATCAGCTCTATAACATAAAATTGGAACTCGTTCTTGAAACTCTGTGCAATTTATCATGGTATAATTTCAAACTTTTAATAAATCCATTATATCTATGATGATATTTTTGAAAGTATATCTCAATTGGATAATAGTGAAAATATAGTTAAACACAAAAATAATTTGAATATTGAGCGTCTTTCTTTAAAAATATTTTTTCTAGCATCTCTAATATGTTTAATTTTAATATGTATATTTTACTAAGAAAATGTCAACATGAAGTTTTAGAAAATATTGTAACCTGCAGTGTCTCATATGATCATAGCATATTCCTTCATCCATTGATATTTTCAACAATTATTGGTTAAGTTACGTCACTGGTAGATATAAAGAATGCCACGAAAGAATATCCCTTATTAGAGTGCAGTTAATGTCATGTTGACCCACACGTAAGCCCTATCTATTTATGATCAAAATGTATTGTACTTTAACGTGCAAAATGGACCATTCTACATAAAGATGTCATGATGTCTAAATATTATCATGATATAAATATTTTTTTCCGCAAAATGTGTTAAAGAAAACATCTAAAATTTAAAATAGCTTTTTGAATCGAAAGATGGTCATCAACCAAACACAACGCTCAATTTCAGAAATATAACCTAATTAAATTGAAAAAAATACAATATTTAATTTCGTTGCGTATAATATACAAGCTTCTCTCTTGTCATCAATTCGGAAAATATTGTATTCGTTAATAAATTGATGATTTACTGTGTTGCCTAATGTTAATTCATACACTCTATTATTGGATAGAAGTGCTCGAATATGTGTTCTGTCTGTACCTATTTTGTCTTTAATCACTATGATATTATGATAACATAGTACTGGTCTATCTCCTTAATTAATAAACTTTAGAAATAAAACATAAACTCAGGAATCCTATATAAATGGACAATATAGATCTATATACTATAAACTTTTATGATAGTTGAAGACATACTACTGAAGTCTTAACAACGCCTCAGTAATCCCAAGATCGGAATATAAATTTTTACATATCCTCTCACGTATTTATGCGTTGGACTCAAGGCCATCTTAAAGTTCTTCAACGTTATTTCCAGATGCTGGAAACTTATGCATTTCGTTTCAAGTTGGATTTAGATGCGAATGACACACATTAGGACATCCGCGAACAACCAATTGTTCATTCGTCTATTTAATTGAGGCCTCAATGTGTACGCTATAATTATTATTAATATCTTAATTTATTGAATAAGCATTGTGTAAAACATTTTTTTCTTCATTGTAAACTTTGTAAATATTCAAATTTCAAGCGCATATGATATGATGTCGGTATACTTTTAGAATGATTTATTTGTTGACTCTGGTTCATTAGACCGATCAAAAAAACTATTTTTAATTTTTTTTGAATTATCAGACTATTTGCTGTTCATGAATCCATGAAATTCATAATTATCAAATGCAGATAAGATATTACAATGAATTGTAGAATAAAATAATTACTTTTTTTAAAATATTAACTCAGTTCATATCTATGAAATGAATATTTCATTTGACATAATATCAAATCATGTCTACATTGTATTAATTCATTTTTTAATATATTATTACAAAATATTTTTCATAGATATAATTAAAATGAATTTTGTATAAACAGGAGTGTACGATAAATAGTATTTATCAATTGATCTAAACAAAACCATCTTCTTGAGTGCGATAGATACATATTCAAAAATGAAAATACACCCTCAGTGTTTACTTATTGGACTTGTGTAAAATAACAAAGCTATATTTCTATTTGTTGATATACATTAAAACAGGCGAAATCATTTCGAAAACTATCAAATATAATAATGCCACATATCCTTAATTGATTGATGCTCCTTTAGTACATAACCCGATACAATAAATGCTAGAACTTCCCATATTTTTTACTTGGTGGACGCTTGCATCTATTATCAATTGTTTCAATCGATTTTTTTTGTGAATTTTCGCTTTTCCTTCAATTAATCGTCTTTGCCATAGTACAGATAGGACAACAAACACATAGTTACTTAGCGCTATGATACTTATTTGAATATCAACGCTTATGTATATATGCATAGCCAGAGGGTGCACATTTTTTACCTTATGACAGGGATCGTGTTAGCAAAATAACATTAAAATTTTGAAATTAATAAATACTTAGAACTCTTAGGATAAGCTTATCGTGGGTAACATCATTGATTTTTTCAAAATTGCCATCTTGTTGTTGTGTCGACTCTAAACGGAGCTATGTAAAATAAATACCCGTCATTGTGGCAATATATAGATTATAGCTTCAAAAACTGATTAATTATTCACCTCATTTTACACCTATAATATCATCCTCAAGCTGGCCTTCCATTACCTACTATTACGAAAGATATATTAACAAGCTTAAATAGTGCACGCGTAAGCGTTGTCTCTCTGATTATATTAAAGGATGCTTCTATCATCTTTTCTCATGTCTCCAAAGAAAAATTGAGCATAATCTACAGATATTGAGGAGATATAAATAAATGTATATAATTATGATAAAGTTAAATTGATCATATAGATATAATTAATGTTAATCCTTGATGTTTATTTTTTCTTTTGAACAGTTACACTCAGTTCATTACTGATTGTGATTTTTTTAATTGTTGTTTCATTTTTTTGAATATTATGATATTTTCATAATTTTAGGATTGTACATATGACGAGAATCCGTATTCTGATACTTTTTGTAGAAATTTGACGATGCCAATATCCAAAATAATAATATAACTTACGATTAGGTCTGGACTCTGCAACATGGAATCGCCAGATTGGTCAACTAGCAACAAACAGATATTATAAAATTAACAGAACGCCCAATATCTAGCAAAAATCTGGATGAAGTTTAAATAATAAAATTACCGAGTGTAATATTTTTATAGTCACCCGCAATANAAACTTTTGCCTTATATTTTCAAAATATAGAAAATCATTGAAATTAATTGTGGTTCAATTAATGTGTGATGAATATACCGGATACTGTTAAAACGAGAGATAGAATTGTATGTAAACAGAAGAGGACACACGTTCAAGAATATTTTAACATGAATAATGTTTTTATCAATTTTATGTTAACAGCTGCCTTCGCAAAGATTCCTTGGAAGTCGTTCTAAACATCTAAATATTGTCGTGCCCAATATTCTTGATATAAGATTTTTAGTTGTGTTTGCGCACGCAGAGTTCTTTGGTTTGTTGTGTGGTTCCGAGCTGGCAGATTTTGATGGAAAAATTAATATAGTTGATTTTTTGTAAATATAAATAGTAAGGGCAATATTATTTGTGATATGTTAGAATTTGGCGCCATAAACATGGATACGCGCTTTAAGCTTAAATTTTCACACATTTTTTTAAAAAACCTATGGTTGACCAAATATGATAATTTGACGTATTTTGAAATCGTCCTAGAATAAATGGTCCGGGATTCAGAAAAAATAGTCCATCGTCAATACTCAAAATGCTTGTTTTATGATGACGAAAATCCCGTCTAATAATATATCTGTGTGTCGTGCAATTAACAGATGCGGTGTAGTGTATAAAGAAATTATCAACCGAGTATATATAGAAGATTATTTTCTTGGATATATTAAATACTTATTTTCACTCAAAGAGTATAGAAATTCTATAAATACTCGATGGTTTAACATCATGACCAACGCCAGATTACATTAGATATCAAAAACTCGATGAAGCTTTTACCATTTAGTGCAACGATATATCGTATTTATGACCTGATTCGCCCTTCATTATTTACGCGTAGTGAGGTTTGTTACTAAATAAATTCGCTAAATATAGAGCTGCTGGCAGAAAATGAATACATAATTATTCGATTACATGTTGGATAGTTAGCAACTACCACAGAACAAAACAGCGATAATTTTCATCTCCACATTAAGAACCATTTTTGAAATGATCCATAAATAACGAAAAACTAGAATATTAAACCAGATCTCTTTTTTGTTCTTGTTTGTATATTATTTATTTAAAAATTGTTCCTTCATAAATTAAATTTGATAAAAACAAAATTGAATCAAAAAAATCCGCATATCGGACTTGTAATCTTGTACTTTAATCTGTTTAATATCAATTATATTAAAAAAAGTAAATATACTCAAATAAACGTTTTATTAATGTAATTTGAATCATCATAAACACTGGCTAAATTAAATTTTTTTTAAATCGTCTATTGCAGACAAAGCTTAATTAAGGTTTTTCCTGGAAATTATCTAGTAGATTCTATATATTTTCAAATTAATTGATAAATAATATGAGTAATTCAAGAGTTATATCTTATACTTGAGCTATTTATTTTAAAAAAAATACTCGAATGCCGCAAGGATCATTCTATTGCGGTTCATTCAAAAATTTATATTTGAATACGAAAAAAAAACGGAAAATTTTACAATTGTGTTCCCATTTTTCATTAAATTCTTCTTTTTATTCTAACCTTGTTAAATAGTATTAAAACATTCGGTCTTTTGTAGACTTTCTTGAAAAACCATCAGATGTCTACATATAATTATTTAAATCCAATATATGTCGTCGTTCTAAACCCATATGAACAAATTAATTGTGTAATATTTTCCAAAATATATTTCATAAATCATATTTATTGTCACTTAATACACACGAGATAAAACATGATTTTAATAATTGCAAATAAATCATAAAAAAAGTAAGTTATATCTTTCTTCAGAAAATGTTTATTAAAAATACATATTATTATATCGCTTGCTTTCAAATGTTTTCGGTTATTATGAATGTTACAAAATATTTTCACACAAATATAATCTAAATGATTACATTTAATTATCCTCCGTTTCTCTCTAACATGAATTCGATATTTCAGTTAGAATTACATAGAATTGACAGATCATGCCATGATATAGTAAATTCGTCATCGAGTTAGAGGAATGAATATAAGGATGTTAAATGTGAATTTGTGATTATTGCAGTATCTGTAAACTAAGAATGTTAAACAGAATTAACACAATATTTCCAAATAATATAAGATGATGTCTAAGTATTGTTTTGATATATTTAATGTAATCTGAGTAAGGTATGAAGACCTGACCCTCGTTCTCATGATAAAAATCCTTGCTATACCATTTCTAATATTTTCATATTTTACATATCTACAATTTTCTTTATTATCTGAACATTTCTGGAATTCGGTCAAAAAAAACAGTATATTTTCTATCATAAACACTTCTTAACAAATTTTAAATTACATTAAATTGTAAAAATAAATGGTAAAAGGTGATTGATCGTTTAAGCGTGTGTTTCTTACGATGTTTTATTACTTTATTTATGTTTTCTGTGAGATCTATTTAATCTAATATTTTTTCAGAGCATTTAAAGCCAGATAAATCATGCTGTTTGAATAAAAATCAAAAATTTCTGTGTTGAAATAGAATAAATGGTTAACAAAATAAAAAAATTTCAAATTATGCTCATTACAATTAGTTAAACATAAAGTGCTTGATAATTCATTTAATCTACATCCGAAATATTAATGATGTTACACGTAGACTCACGGTATGACAACGGCTATTGATGGGAAGCATTAAGCTTAGAGTTATATCTAATGATATATCATTTTAACAAATACACGTCGCAAAACCAACAGATACCTGTAGGATGATATGAAAACCTAAAATAACTCGTCAATCATTCTCAAATTGACAGTAATAATTATTTCTAATCTAGAAGAACGCTGTCACGGTTATTAGTTATCCTTCAATGTATGAAATGATTTATTTATTCTACTCAATGAGAATGTGAACCTGAATTCCATAATTAACGCAATAATAAAATATGTATCTAATATATTTTTAAATAATTAATAAAATACCCAAAATCTAACACGTATAAAATGCAATAAACTTAACTTATTAGCTTCTGAGGATTAAATATATTTAGAATCAAGTGTATCGGACCTATCAGCCTTCTTATAGGACTCCATTTTGATAAAGATATCATAAGACTGATGTAGAAGAGACGCTGTAATTATATACTCTCGGATTTTCATTATTATCCCTTCGCTTTGTTGTCAACATTTGTATCAATGATTTGTAAGGGGTATCTAAAAGACTTCTTTGGCTGTAAAAATCTATATTCCTGAATATCTAAAGTTCCTTATGCCTCTAGGATCGTCTCAAATATTCATATGATAGAAGCTCGTTGCTTACGGTAATTTTGGTGGGCACATCTAATCAACAGGGTGTTCCAAAATGTACCTACCAAATTTTTTGCCTTTTCAAACATACTGATAAATAGTTTAGAAAATATTCTATGATTTTTAAATCGTATATAATTTAAATTTTTTATGCGTGTTCTATATAATAATCAGGAGTATGAATAACATTTCTGATGCGAATACATAAATTTCCTTATACTCTTTCCCTATCTTTATGGTCATCGCCGACATTTCAATTTCGGTTGCTGGAATAAGTATTGCTAAGCATACTGGATTAATTGCATGTACTTTATCTTTGATATATCCTCATAAGAATAGGTGCCATCGATGTAGACCCTGTGAGTATTCTACTCAATCGATTACATCACATCTATATTTGCAATAATGCAGGTGAATGTCTCTGATGAACCTGGTTTTGGGATTATAAAAGATCATCAGGACGGTGAAACAGTGCTCCATTTAGTATGAAACAATATCCATTAACATGTTCTTTTTGAAATGTGTAGAATTATGTAATGAACGCGCTACTACAATGTTTTGCATTACGTTGATATTTACCTTTCCCTCAATAAAAACTTGCCTAAAATACTGTATATATAGATATGGCATAGCACACAGTGACTATTTAATTAAACACTTTTCGAAAGTGAGGTATAGAGGTTCTAACTTTCCCTTACATGAAAATTTTGTCGAATAAAGTATCTGTGTAGCAAAAGTGGACTTAGACCTTTAAACCAAATCCAACAAGGATCGATATCATTTTATTCCAGGATTTTTAGACATGGTTTGGGAAATCTCGAAACGAAAAGTATTTCTTATCTGAAAACGAGGTAGTTAAGTTCAAATTTTATAATGGAAAATACATTGAGCCTCTTTCACCATTCATTAAATGCTCGATTTACAAATCGATTATCTATTTTAAGCTCTTCTAATTGACATATTTCGACTATTGATGAATAATTTTCCGATTTTTTATACCTTGTCATGAAATTGTACTCATGTAGGGATTCTATCTCATCGGTTATAATCACATATAGTCCATGCTCAGCTGTATTTTAAAAAAATACCTGAAATTGTGTGCGTATATTAGAGATACGTCTGACATTGTTCGAGGAGAAAGGATCGTGTAACAGCCTTTGTATTTATATAACTTTTAATATATTCGCCTTTGTATCGAAATCGTTTGTTCTAAAATGTAAGCGACCATTTTTATTACGGCGCGATACATCATGAAAACATAAAAAAAATTAAATGTACATCTTACTACTAATAAAATAACAAAAAATTAATTGGGTTTACATTCATAAAAACAAAATTTTTTAATGAACAAATTAGTAGGTACATTTTCGTACAACCTGAAAGAGTGACCTCAATCTCCGTCGATAAAAACACTCTATTTTGCACATAGGAGATAGTCCTGAACATAGCCTATGTTTCATCGAATTTCAAATCTTTGTTGATGTATAAATGAGTATATATATGTGTGATGTTTGATAGATATCTGGCAATATCTAAAACACAAATTAATGTCTATTTATATTACTTAATGAGCAACAAAGCAATTCTAGGTTAACTGTGGATCGATTCCAAGAGGAACTGGTTTCTGTCGCTTGTCTCGTGGTTTTTTGTCAGAATAAAGCTAGGCATGGCCAATCAGAGTGAAACTTGATGAATCCTTTTAATTCCATTATAGTGAATCCTTTGTTTTTTGTCTCAGCTAGTGTTAACCTGCACCGGTTCATTACTGCACCGACTTTACGTCGACCGCGAATGTCAATGTGTCCACGTATGTTAGGTACATACGCCGGATAGGCACCATTCTGCAGGCAGTTAGGTAGTGCGGGACTCACATCCGCTAAACACACCCCAATCCTCAGCTAACTAGGGCTACGTTACCAGATAAGCTTTCGTTTGCTGAGAGTGAATCGTTTAATGAATGGTTGATTAGCTGGATATTGAATGTTAATAACCACTATAGTAAGACGCCATCATGTTGAATGGTTATGACGTTAGTATGAAACAGTTGATTAGGGCTTAACAAGTATAAAATCAAAAACGAGAACAACCAATAATAACAGATCTTGTTTTGCTGAAAATCGAACTTCGGTTGAAAATTTCTAACATTTTTTTATGATCCAAACATGATAATTCAATTGTCTAAGATTATTATAGTGTCTTGAAATTGATTTCGAATTTTGTCATTTGTTCAAAATTTTTTCAATTTCATTCTTTAGATTGTAAAAATATCAATTATTCGGTCGTGCGTTTTTCTATCATTTATCATATACTTGTATACTCGGTGTCATTTTTCAAAATTTGCTCAATATTTGAATGTTCTAACTTAAATAATTGTTCTGATTGATTGCAAAAGCACTGTTTGCTTTTCTGGGGAGAGAATCTTACGTGAGCCAACCATCGGTAAAACTCAGTTTCAATTCATCTAATAAAGAAATAATATCTTTAAAGACCAATTGAATTGTCTGCAAAATATATTTTAGACCTATTAACGAAACTATTTGAAACACCCGTTCCAACTCGTTGACCATAAATTGATACAGTATAATGCAATCAAAAAACTCTCTGATGTAATTGATTACGCTCATATACCCTTCCCTCAAAAAACAAATTAAAATTATACAATCTTAATGAATATATTGTTCCAAGATGTCTAAGAGGAGAATTTTACCTAAAAATTTTGGTTTACAATATTCCCAGAGGTTTCTTGAAAATTATATGAATGAAAGAGAAAAATAACGCCTAACATCCCCCAAATCGGCTGTAGATTTTCAATCTGAGTCTCAAAATCACTTAGGAATATGGAATATCATGCAAACACAAATATTGTAAAAATAAAATTTTGCCCACCGTAAGCAATAATTTGGAGAATGATAATTGAAAATTTAACAAATAAGTATTGTGATATTTAATAAATTCTATGGGTTAACTATAAGTCTGTATTTTTTCTCATAACGTATCATATTTCATGATTTTTACATTTCTAAATCGACTAAATCTCCAGTTAAGTTAGCATTTATAGGTCCCCTTGCTTTGAAAAATGTCACTAAACACTTTGCAACAAAATAATATCCATATGGGAAACTTTGTACATAAAAATTTCTATTATTATTTATCCAAGATGTGCAGTATCTTTGTTCCGTGACCAACGTAGTATATAGACAATATATAAAATCATGAATTGTCAAGGTTTTATCATTGTTTTTATCTTCAAGGTGCAATTTCACAAATACGATATCTTTTGAATTTAATACCTTTCCTATGAAACGAAGATATATGCCAGATATATCCTGACACCATGATACATTAGAAAATTTCTTAGTTGTACAATTATCACAGGGTCAAATTAAAGGAATAGCTTACTTTAGTCCATCTCTAAATTGAAAAAAAATTGAGATATTACCATACCAATAATTTGGATGAGCACATGAAAACTTATACTACACATTAGTATAGGAGTTACTAGCGCGTCGTAAGTAAAATAACTAATCATACTTTGAAAACAAATTGAAAAAATAAGGATAATTAACATGTTATATTTAATTGAACACGTATTAATGTTGATACAAGTCAAAGTAGAATGTAAATTGCTTTTTTTGAACATGTTGCGTCCATATTTCTTGTTATTTGTTCTAATTGCTGTACATTAAGCGATAGATGAAGAATTATTGTGACATATTTATGTGAAATACTGTCTAAAAACATCAATTTGTTATTCGTTAAGTTGACGATGCATAGTCATTCATGAATTAAATACCTGTAATAACCGTTATTTTGTTTTTATGCTGTTATAAACTTGATATATAAATGAAATATTAGTTTTAATACAAAATTTTGGTATTATTTCTTACAATGTTACGTGTATAACAGGATAAATTATCATATAAATGAATATATATACATCATAAATCGCATAAACCATTCAAAAATACGATATTTGAACGAATGTCGTAGATATATACACATTTTGTCGTTAATTTCCTGCTAGAGAATAAGAATTCTCAAATATATGTATAACAAACGACAAAACTAGTCCTGATCCGCGCAAGCGCATCATCCGTGACATTACGACTCTCTATAGATTTTTTGTGGTCTTCAAGGATTTTAAATCTGATAGATTTCTGTATTTTTGTTGAATCATTTTCGTTATTATTGTTTTTTCGATCCGTTTCCTAAGATGGTCAGAATGTCTGCGTTTGATTTTACCGTCCCACATTACCTGGTATGATAGGTTCATTTGTATAATTTTTGAAATAACTGCTTGACGGTATCTCTGTTTAAGTTCGTTTTTTATCCAAACTATGACACAGACCTTAAAGCTGCGGTCTTGTGTCCCTTGGTCATGGTAGTGTTTTTGTTTGTGTGGCGTGTTTTATTTTGCCTCCACCGATGATTTACGAACATCTATCGTGCCACGCAGTTTACATCCAAAAATTAGTTCATCTGGCAATCTTAATGTCGTTGTTTGGATATTATTCCTATAAATAAAATGGCAAACATGAGAAGTTATTTGTGACATGTTTATTTTCAAATTTAATCAAATTGTCCTTTATTGTTATAACGGCTCGTTGTGCCAAACCATTAGATCTAGAATGATACGGGGTCGTTCGACTATGTTTGGATCCTTGCGTTAAACAGAAGTCTTAAAACTCGTTGGAGGTTAATTGTTGCCTATTATCTGTCATTAAGCATCGGGACAACCCGAATCTAGAAAATGACTCAAGTAGGCACAGTAATATTTAACTAGAGGTTCTAGATTTTATTGGAAAACTCTATCTATTTAGTACCCGCGTCCGCCATGACCAGCCATTATTTCCGAAAGTGAGATTTCGTAACGTCGTTATGTACCTTTTGACATGGGTCCACCAATTCCCCCCGTGGACTCATTGACGTTTCAGGAATGTTTGATCCGACTGACTGGCCTCGTACCAACCAAGGACAAATGTCTCGATATCCTGATTCATATTCGGCCACCATACATGTTCCCTGGCTAAAGTTTTCATGGTGCTAATTCCTGGGTGGCTCGTGTAAAAGTATGCTTATACACTGGGTCTGAGGAGGCTTAGAATAATTATCTTATCATTCCAGAGTAGTATGTTCTCTTCGAGGGAAATGCTGAACCGTTTCTCTCAGAACGGCACAATTTTTTCTGGGAAGCGATGTTTATCAGGTGATCCAAGTTTCATATATTTTATGTCCGACGATAGATCATTGTCATTCAAAGTCGTGTTTTGTCAGCTTTTCTTGTTTATATTATATTTTTGGTGAATAATATTTATCCTTTCTTCTGTGAATTCTGTTTCTATCGTGTTTTCTTTTACCGGTAGACGTGATAGAGCATCAGCTGAGACGTTAAGATTTCCTTTTTCGGTAGACTATATCATAGTCATATACACTGAGTAATTATAACCATCTCATGATCCTACCTAAAGATATTGTAGATAAACCATGTTTGCTACTGAAGAGTGTTTCAAAGGTTAGTAATCCGTTATTATAGTAAAATGTCGTCCGTAAATGTATTGGTTAAGTTTTTTAACAGCGAAAATCATTGCTGATGCTTCTTTTTAAGTGACCGAGTGTTGTTTTTCGGCTACGTTTAGTGTTCGAGATATACACATGATAGGTTTTTCATCTATAGATTCTGCAATTTGAAACATCTTGGCACCAATTCATCCATTTGACGCATCCGTTGCAATAAAAATTTCTTTGATTGGGTCATAATGTTCAAGGCGAATCTGTTATGAGAGTGAATTTTTTTATTCATCGAATAAATTTTGGTTATCGGTATTCCAGAGCCACTTAACACCTTTTATTGTTAAATCGTAAAAGTGGTGGCATATTGAGTGTAGCATTGGGATGAATCTTCCATAATATTAAATGGCTCCTAAGAATGCCTTAAGTTCTTTTATATTTGTGGAAGACGGAATTTTTTTATTGCCTATACGTTCGATGACAAAGGGTGGATCCCCCATTTGTTTATCCGATGCCCAAGAAAACAAACTTCGTCGAGCAGAAACTTGGACTATGATTTTTGTATTGTGATGTTACACTCAGCTAGTCTTGCGAGAACGTTATCAAGGTTTTCTAAAGGCTCAGCATCGTTGCGGCACAACCCTATTTTGTAATCCAAATAGCGTTCAACGTGTGATATAGCCTTGCAGTATATCTATTGTGGCTTGGAAAATTGCGGGCGCTGAGGAAACGCCAAAAGGAAGTCAGCGGTATCTTAAGAATCTAACGTGAGTTGAAATTCCAACAAACTCTTTAGATTTATTATCCATGAGGATTTGAAGATACGCATCTTTTAAGTCTAAAACGGAATATTTATCCCCCTCATAAAGTTTGACAAATCTTTCTTCGAAACCAGGAAGACGATAAGGAGAAATTTTGGCAATTTTGTTTGGCGATCACCGAAAATCGACACAAATCCTAATCGATCCATCTTGTTTCTTTACGTTGATGGTCGAGCAAGCTTTTTTACCAAACGAATCAAATTTGAAAGCCGTTCCTAATTTCTTTGATTAATTTCTCGCTTTTGAACCTACGTCGCCATTTGTAACACACTAAATAACTAGTTTTAATCTGCGCACGCGTGAGACAGCCGTTACAATATGTAAAATTGATATTTTGACAGATGTTTTTATTTTTCTCAAATGTAAAATATCCAACCATCAAACGAATATCAGCCTAAATTAGAAAAAATATTGTATTAAATATAGACTAAATGGTGTCGATTAAAGAATATTTAATTTTGTATTCTGATTATGACATTAAATGTATATTTCATTAGTTTTCGTTCAATATGTAGCTATTGAATGATAATTTGTAAGTTTGGAATTTTTGTCCTATCTATCTTGTGAAAAAATGACTATGATTCACCACAAAGAAACCTAATTGTTTTGGGTTTAAGCGTGTATTATGCGATACAATATTGAGTTTGTTTGATCAGTAAATATACTTATTAGTCATCGAATAAATGAATAATATTTTTTAATACAAATGAATAATAGAAATATATACGCAGAAATTGATGTAAAACATTTTAAATAAAAAAATATGATCAGGCGTCTGGATAGGTTTAGGTATTTATAAATTAATATTATGGACAGCCAGAAAATCTCACATAGTATATGAAGTAGCATTCAAATTTAGTTTCCTAATTTAAAAATTTCTCCTTCATTCGTTGGTGTAATGTAGGTTGAATTATTTTAGACAGAAATTTGATTTATAATTTATATGAAAGCAATGCTTTTTCTCTAGCTCATACAATTGATTTCCAGTGACATTCTGTAAATCGGAAGTGACGTCATTCGAAATCAATTGAGTCATAGATCTAATTGAAATTTTGACACCAGTAAATCCCTAACAATTCATTAAAACACTATATCAACATAAAATATCTAAAAATACAGGCAATTTTGTCATATATTCTCTGTTCACTTTTCCAATATATCTCTATTTTTCATTTACAAACAAATATTCTTGAATTTTTTCAATCACCTTAATTTTCATATTCGTTTCGTTCCACTGATAATCGTGAAAAACAAAAAAAGTACCAAAATCTAAAAACTTACTTTAGAATGAGCCAAAAGAATAATTATCATGAATAATCCAAATGAAAAACTACATCAAATTGGCGAATGAGTTTTTACGCTACAATATAAACGATTTACCTTATAAATTGTAATGTATATTCCAAAAGCGTCTAATAATATTTGAGATCACTCGCAATAAAATCTGAACACAAACAGGGATGTCGATATATATTCTAATGAAGAAAAAAATCAAATCTATTGAAAAGACTACGCTCATTGAATTTTGAGACTCATCGTACACAGATAAAAATGACCATAAACATTACAAATAATTTCCGAAAATTCACAGTAAACGACAACAGAGCTCCATTAATCTATCATAATTTGTCTTTTACAACTATCATCTACATCAGGGGTTCTCAACCTAGGGGTCGCCAAATAATTCTGAAACTATGACGTAATATTTTGTTCAAACGTGTAAAATTGATCATTCAACTCATTTTATTGCTGATTTTTAGAATAGTTGTTCTTCACATGCATTGGACATAAAGATATCGTAGCTAACTAATTCATTTTTTTCAGGCATTTTACGTTTTTCAGCATAAATATATTTAGTCATTAATAGTACATCCTCTTAAACCGGTTGGAGATGCGTAAGTTTACGCCAATGAAGGATCACAAATACAACAGGTATTACTACATAGAAAGGAATACGAATTAAAATATTATGAAGAAACGAAAGGTATTATGAAGAATATTTACGTCTCGTATTCACTTCGGAAGTTGAATACCTAATTGAAAACCCCAAGGCATTATTTGTGGTACAGTTCTATCATATGAATCTATGGAGCCAAGAGAACTTCAACGCCATTTGGACATTCATTATATCTTTTTGAACAAGGAGACAAAGAATTTAGATAGAAAGCTTTTGGTGTTTGGAAAATTGAGCTTGACGTTTGTGGCGATGGAAATCTTCCAACAATAGCTGCAGTTGTTGCATCTTATTTGTTGTCGATCAGAATCGCCATAAGTATGAAACCTCGCAAATAGCTGATGAGTTTTATTTTGCCAACCGCCCAACATATTGTCTGAGTCAGGATTGGAGAGGAATATGTAAATAAGTTAAATTGCACGTTCATATCTCTCGACACAATACACAGGAGAATAGCTGTCATATCTGCCGATATTCTCAATCAAATAATTCAGGAAATGAAATCCTAAACACTTCCAATATTGGGCATTCAGCTTGATGAATCAACAGACGTTGCAAATGGCTCACAATTATTTGTTTATGCTAGATATATACGTGATAGTGTATTTAAGAGCAGTTTCTCTTCTCTAAACGTCTTAAAACAACTACTGTGTCATGTGATATATATGAAAACGAATATTCATTTCTAGAAATCCATAAAATCTCATTGAAACATATTTGTAGTTTGTGCACAGATGGTGCTTTAAATATGCTATGGTATCGTCTATATTTAAATGTTTGGTACCGACGGAATCGAAGAAAACCAGTGGAAATAACTCTATGATTCATCGACGAATATTAACAAAGAAAGCACTGCGACGGGAATTACAAAACATAATGATACATGTGATTAATTTTGTTAAATCAAATTCTTGGATAGTCGATAATTTGCAAAAATTTATAACAATTTTAATGTATCCCACAATGTTTATTTTTTTCACCAGAAGTGGAATTGCTTTTAATAGGAAATGTTCTAAAACGTGTTTTTGATCTTGGTCAAGAACTAAGACTATTTTATAGTCAGAAAGAATAACTACGGTTAGGATCACTTCATAGTGAAGAATGTGATGTACAGAAAAGAGCTTGTCTGATTAAATTTGCCATATTAAATGACATATATTTATCACTACAAGGACCAGGTCAATTCTTCTCGACATATCCTAATGAGATTAACCAGTTTAGACTGAAAATTAAGCTTTGGTTAAAAAAATTGGGCTAAAATAATATTAAAAATTATTGTCAACCTCATCTCGGTTCTTTGATAAAAGTAACGTTGAACCTTATCACAGAAAAAAACGGTAATTATGCCGGAAGAACATTTTCATAGGCATGATGGCTTAATATCATTTTTATTTTGAAAATCTAACTCATACCCATTTTGCACTTGAATGAAGTCCATTTACACTCCAATGTTGAAGATGTTCCGGAAACATCACAGAAAGAGTTTATCGAACTCATAAATAGCGATGTTGCCAAAACCTATTTTGCATCAATATCAGTTTGAAACTTTTTGATAATGTGTGTGAAGTCTTATGCAGATATATCTGAGACTTTTTTATGGCTTCTTCGAACATTCTTCACGCACATATCTTTGCGAAACAGGGTTTTCGGGCATTTTGTCTATCAAGTCGAAATATAGTGTTTGACTTTGCGCAGAAGATGCCTTTCGTCGTGATATTGCCCAAACAATCCAAAGAATTCCAGATCTTGTGAAACAACAACAAAATCAATCTTCGCAGTGATGTTGACTTGGTAGAACATATTGAAAAAGCAAAATTTTATTCATGTGGTTTACATTATTGTTAAGGCTCAGTTAAGTATTTAAAATTGTGCATACATATACAGCAATAATATTTTGATTACGCTACATTGAAAATTAAATATTGCAATAGATACAAATAAAACTTTTTTTTTAATTATTAGCAGAAATATATTTTAACAACGATAATGACATATTGATTTAATATTTAACATAAAATATTGTAATGCTTGGTTTCTAAGATTTTAAATTATATCATGTGTTTCGGTTATATATGATTTATGATTTGTACATTGAAAAACTTAAAGTTTATTATGCTTGTCATAAAATTTTTTCAATGGGTTGGGCGCAGCGCTTCGGATAAAGGATTAGAAGGATTAAAGCAGTCGCGGCCCATTAAATGGTTGAAACTGCTGGGTTAAGAGGACCTAAATAATTCTTTGGAAATTAAAACCTAAATGCCTGAATATTTATAGTTCATTATGCGTATAGGGTCATCTTAGAAATGCGTATGCTGGATTTTCTACGCTTGCGGCTATTTTGTTAAGGACATATCATCTACAGGGTGTACCAAAATGTACCAAACAATTTTTTGCCTTTTAAAACATACTCATCAATAATTTCGCCAATTTTCTTATAATTTTAAATCGTACATAGTTATGCATTTTAATTAGTACGTTTTCTATATTACAATCAGCAGAATGAATAAATTTTCTTATGTTAATACATAAATTTGTTAAAATTCTTTCACTATCTTTATATATATCGCCGACGTATATGTTTCTCTTTCTGATTTAAGTTTTCTTATTCATCCTGGATTGGTTGCATGTACTTTATCTTTGATATATCCTCATAAGAATAAGTACCATCGATTTAGATCCTGTGAGTATTCTACCCATTCGATAGCATCATTGTCATATTTACAATTATCTAGGTGAATGTTTCTGATGTAAACCTGCATTTGGAATCGAAAAAAGCTAATCATATCGGAGAAACCGTGCTCCATTTGCTATGAAACAATATCCCTTAACATGTTCTTTATAAAATGTGTACAAATATGGAATGAACCAACTTCCACAATGATTTGCATTACTTTGATCTTTACTTTTCCGTCAATAAAAACTTGCCTAAAATACTGTATATATAGATAAATCATAACACATAGTGACTATTTAATTAAACACTTTTCGAAAGTGAGATATAGAGTTTCTGACATCCCCATACTCCACAATTTTGTCTAATAAATTATTTGTGTAGCAAAAGTGGCCTTCGACCTTACAACCAAATCCAACAAGAATGGGTATCATTTGATTCCAGGATTTACGACATTGATGGGAAAATCTACAAACGACAAGTAATTATTATCTGAAAACGAGGTTTTTAAGTTAAAATATTATAATTGAAAATACTTTTAGCCGCTTTGACGATTTATTATATGGTCGATTTAAAAATCGACGATCGTTTTAAGCTCTTCTAATTGACACGTTTCGACTTTTTATACCTTGTCATGAAATCTTACTCATATAGAGCTTCGATCCTATCGATTGTCATCCCATATAGGCGATGCTTAGCTGTATTTTTTTAAATATGACTGATATTGTAATTTTATAGGAGAGAGATGTCTCTCGTTGTTCGAGGAGAAAGAATCTTGTGACAGCCTTTGGATTTATATAACTCGTAATATATTCGCCTTATTATCAAAATCATTTGTTCTAAAATGTAAACGACCATTTGTATTTAGCACGATACATAACGAAAATATACAAAAATAAAAATTTCATCTTTCTACTAATAAAAGAAAAAAAATCAACTGGGGTTAACACTTATTAAAACAAAATATTCAATAAATATATTGGCAGGTGCGGTTTTCCACATCCTATAAGAGTGACCTCAATCTCGGTCGAGAGCATCCGTCGGTTTTAACATCGTATATAGTCTAACGCATAACCTCTATTCCTGGGTCATTGCAGTTCAAAGCTTGGTTGATATATATTCGAACACATATATATGAGTGTTGCTAGATTTTGGAAACCTCCAAATAGACAAATCCATATCGATTTGTATTATTTGATGAGCAACAAGGCCATTTTGGGTTGTCTTTGGATCGATCCCAAGAGGAATTGGTTTCTGTGAATCGTCTTTTGGTTTTGTTTGTCAGAATAAACCTCGACGGGGTCAATCAGAGAGAGCTTTTGATGAATCCTTTGAATTCAATGAGAGTGAATCCTTTTAGAAAAAGGATTGGCTGAATATTTATAGTTAAAAATCACCATATTAAGATGCCATCAGGGTTTAGTATTCTACCTTGATCTGAGACAGTTGTTGAGGCCCAATCAAAATAACAAAAACCATAATAGCAGATTTCGTTATGCAGAAAACCCAACTTGTTTATCAAATTTATCTCATTTGTATTGGATATAAACTTGAAAATTGAATTCTCTAAAATAGATATATCTAGCAATTGATTTCGAATTTATGCATTTATTCAAGATTCTCTTCAAGTTCATTGATTAAATGGGAATAGATTTTAATTACTCGGTTGTGCGTTTGTCTTTCATATATTATTAACTTTTATCATTGTCATTTGGAACATTTTACGAATTTTTGAATTTAAATACTTGCATTATTGGTCAAATTGACTATCAAAGCACGTATTCATTTTCTGGGCCGAGAATCTGACGAGACTCTTCCATCGGTAAAACACAGTTTCAATTAATCTCAGAAATGAATAATAGAGTTAAAGACCAATTAATGGTCTTTAAAATCTATTTTATTCCAATTCACGAAATTTTATGAAAAGCACGTTGTATCTGTTAAGGCACAAATTGATATAGTCTTATGTACCCAAAAACACTCTAATGTAATCGACTACCCTCCTACCCATTCATCGCCTTAAAACTGAGTAAACTTCAACAATCATAATGAATTTAATATTTCAAGCTGTCTAACAGGAGAATATTACCGAAAAATTTTCATATACAATATTCACAATGGTTTCTTCAAAATTGTATGAATGAAAGAGAAAAATAACTGCCCTTATCCCAAAATCGAAAGTAGATGTCGAAGCTCGGTTTCAAAATCACCGAAATAATATGGAGAATAATGCAAACATAGATATTGTTAAATCAACATTTGGCCGACGGTATGCCAATATTTGGAGCATGGCAATATAAAAATTAACAAAAACTTATTTGAATAGTAAAAAAATTCTATGGGTTAACTACAGATCTGTATTTTTTTCATGACGGATCATATTTCATGATTTGTTGATTTCTAAATCTTCTAAATTGGCAGTTAAATTAGCATTTATAGGCCCCCTTGCTTTGATAAATTTCAGTACACCCCTTGGCATAAAATAATATCCATATGACATACTAAAGACATTAATGTAGTTATTATTAATCCAAGATGTGCAGTATTTTTGTTCAGTGGCCGATGGAGTACGTAGACAATATACAAATTCACGAATAGTTATGTTTGTATCTTTTTCATCATTTTCCAAGTGCAATTTCACAAATACGATATCTTGTGAATTTAATACCCGTCCTATGAAACGAAGATATATGCCAGATAAATCCTGACACCATGACACATTGGAAAATTGTTTCGTTGTACAATTATAACAGGGTCATATTTAACAAACAGCATACTTTGGCCCACCTGTGAATTGAATGAAAATCGTGAAATTACTATACCAATAAGATGGAGGAGCACATGAAAACTTATACTAAACATAAATATTGGATTTACTAGCGCGTCCCAAGTAAAATAACTAATAGTACTTTTAAAACAAATTGAGCAAATAACGAGATATAACATGTTATATTTCATGGAGCACGTATTAATATTGAGATAAGTCAAAGTAGAATGTATTTTTGTTTGTTTGAACAAGTTGTGTCTATATTTCTCATAATTTGTTCTCATTGTTATCAATTAAGGGATGAATGAATAATGAATGAGACATATTTATATAGAATAATGTCATAAAAACATAAATTTGTTATTTGCTATTTGTACGTAGTGTAGTCATTCAAGAATTAAATACGCGTAATCGCCATAATTTTATGTTTATGCGGTGATTAACATGATGTATAAATGAAATATTAGCTGTAAAACAACGTTTTGGTATTTTACCTACACCATCTCGTGTATATCCGGATACATTATCATTATAATGAATATAAATTGATCACAAATCTCATCAGTAATTAAAACATTCGTTATTATTGAAAAGAAGTTCGTAAATATGTGCATGTTTCATAATTAATTGACAGTTAAAAAAATTATAATTTTCAAATATGTCTACAATAGATAATATGCCTTGTTCTAATCTTCTTAAATTTATGATAACCAATCATTAAATGAATTTCGGCCAAAAGTATGAATTAATATTGTATTAATAAAAATTAAAATTTCATAGATGTACGAAAATAAAATATTTTGTTCAGAATACCATATAAAATATATTTCATCAGTTTTTTTTAAATTATTTAACTATTGAATTGTAAATTTTTTTTTTGAATTTATGTCGCATCTAGCATGGGAATTATGTAACTTTGATTCGCTTTAACTACCCTAATTGCTGTCAGTGAACTGTGTGTTATGACAAACAATATAAAGTATATTTGCTAATAAATTATACATTTAATTGTCCAAATATACCAAGAATATTTATAATACAAATGCATATAATCAGAAATATAAACGGAAAAATTATTTTAGAACATTCAAAATAAAAAAAAAAGATTTTATGTTTGGTTAGGTTAATTTATGTATAAAATAAAATTATGGAAAGCTAGAAAATCTTATACAATATAGGAAATACCATTCAAATTGAGTTTCTGAAATAGAAATTAATCAAAAATTCGTTCGTCAGATGTGTGTGGAATTTTTTGAGGCTAAGTATTAATTGTTGTGTAAAGGGAAATACTACATTTTCTCAAGCTCATACATTAAATTTCAATTGTTATAGTATACCTCGAAAGTGAAGTAATTTGAAAGCAATTGAGTCATATATCTAATGTATATTTGAACACCAGTAAATCAATAACTATTCCTTTAATCACTATAAAAACATAAAATTGAGAAAATCACAGACAATTTTGTTATATATTCTCGATGTCAATCTTTCCAATATATATCTATTTTTCATTTACAAACAAATATTAGTTCATTTTTGCAATATTCTAGATTTTCATATTTGTTTCTTTCCACTGAAAATCATGAAAAAAATAAAACGTATTAAAAATCTTAAAATTAACTTTAAAATAAACCAAAATTAACAATTATCATGAATAATCTAAATCATTAACTACATCATATGGGCGAACAAGATTTTACGCAATAATATAATCGATTTAGCTTCTAAATTGTAATGATTATTCCAAAACCATCCAATAATATTTGAGATCTCGTGCAATAAAATCTGCAAACAAACAGGTACGTTGATATAGTTGCGAATTAAGAATAAAATCAAATCACATAGAAAGACTACGTTCATTGAATTTTCAGACTCATTTTCCAGCTATAAAAATGACAATATACATCACCTACACTTTACAAAAATTCAAAATAACGACAACATAGCTCCATTAATCTATCATAAATGATCTATTACAACTATCATATAAATGTTATGATTAAATGATTTAGTGCCAATATTTGAGTTTTATGACAATTATATAACGGTAGATGAAATTCCGTTTGCATTACTATTAGCTCAAAATTTCTGACATTTATGCGGATAAAAACTATTCAAAAAATTATTCAAAGGATTGGAATAAGATTATGGATCAATTCGGATTAAAAACATCTATTTTTATATCAATTTCAAGATTTGAATTTGAATTTCGAAAGACAGAAAAACTCATAATATATATCCACTTTGGATTTGAATTTTAATGAATGGAGAAGAGGAGTAGAAATATAAATTTTCAATTTATTTTATTGAATGTAGATATTAACGGCATAAAACTATTATTTATCGTTTCCGTTTTTGTAAGTTTTGAAAAATTTAAGATTCTCAAATGTGAAAATTAGAATGAGTTTACCATTTCTCTATGATGTGGTAGTGAATAGAATTGAATACAGTATCAATAATCTAACGCACGAGTACGCGTAATTCCTAACCACATGTTCGTTCGTTTCATTTCTCACCCTTATATTTAGATTCCGCCTTATGTCCTAACCATTCGGATCTTCCCGGACTATCGGTTTCTTGTCAATGCTTTGTGGAATGTCCGAACTTTCGCTACGGTCTATTTTCGCTTTGTCAGTAGTAGCATGTAATGATTCAGCTGTAATTTTGGGTACTTCGTTTGCAGAGATATAATCTAATGTAGTGTTTGCCTGTATTTCATATTGAGTGTCGTTAACAATTAATCAACCGTCTTCTCATATGGTCAGCGTGCTTCCTTTCCAGATGTCCTTAGATATTCACCTGGTAAGATAGTTGACTTGTTTTGGATACCATCTCTCATGGTACCAAATGATTCTTCCTTTTCTCATACACCCAAACTTGATCGTCTATCTCAAATCTCTATCTCTGCTGTGTCTGTCGTGGTATAATTTTTGATTGACTTTGGCATCGTGCATTGATCGTCGGGAACATGGTTCTTGGTTGATTATCATTCCATTTAGTTTACTTCAAAGAAATAGCTCAGGGAGTTTTCTATTTATTGCGACGTGGATCGAATTCCTAAGACAAAAAAGCACTGTATTTATGCACACCCATTTATACCCACATGAGTTTCGTTCAGCGATATATCTAGACTTGAACGTTCGAATCACGCGCTCATCTGGCCCAATTTCTTCTACTGTGGTATGGCGTAGTTTAAATAGCCTTTATTTATACTTTTTACAGAATAGACAATAATCTACACTTGTAAAGCAGGTTCCATAATCTGAAACGAATGTTTTAGGGACCCAATAGCGAGCAAAGCATGAATCAAGAAATTCGAATTACATTTGCAGATTTTGGAGAATCTACAGGTTTAATTTCTATCCACCTATAAAATGCATCAATGATAACTAACCAATATTTGTCATCGAAAGGTCCCGAAAAGTCAATGTATAAACGCTCCCATTCAAGGTCTGGAATATATCTTACAGTACAGAAGCGATTTTGGTTCCTTTTGACGAGATATATGGCATGATTTACATGTTTTGAATAAATTTTCTACATCGTGTAACAATCCGCGCCACCATACATAGAACCTGGCATTGTTTTTCATGGCAGTAATGCCTCGATGACCCTCATGCAATATATTTGAGAACTCGTGTCTTAAACTTCGGTTAACGATTATTCTGTGTTCATACATCATGATCCTATCCTCTTCAGATAAACTGTCACGAATCTCAAAACATGGTCAGTATTATATCTCAAACCTATTTTTTTCAAGCTATCGTCTATTAAAAGAAAAATTAACTTCTATTGACGTAGGGTCCTAGCTGCTATGATTTTTCAAAATTTATTTTGAAATCAAAGATTCTTCTAACTGCACTGTCAATATTTTATTGTTTTCCCAACGATCTTCCTTATCATCCTATGTTTCATGGTCTCCTGAAGGTAATCTAGACAATGTATCGGTAATGGAATTAGAAGCAGCCGATCTGTATATGATTTCGAAATCTTATCTGTTTAAAGTCAGAACCCAACGGTCTAAACATGAAATAGCTATCGTAGGCAAAGGATGCTTAGTTGAAAACAAATGTTCAAGGGGTTTATGATCAGTACGGATCATAAAATGCCTTTCATAAAGATACTTGTTGAATTTTTTAAGGCCGTAGACGATTGCAAGGGCTTACTTCTTAATTTTTCAGTACTATTTTTCAGATAGGGAAAGTATCCTTGAAGTAACACTAACAGGATATTCGTTCACATCTTTATTTAATTGAAATATCACGTCTCCAATACCTTGGGATAAGGCGTCAGTATCCATAATGAGAGGTGAATTAGGATCGAATTGTGGTCCCAAACTGCATGAGGAAAGCTTTTCTTTGACGTGAGCAAAGCATTTTTGCTCATCACGTGCCCACTTTCATTATATATCTTTTCTCATGAGATTATAGAGTTCGGAGGTGATAGGTTGAAGCATCGGTATATAGCGACTGTATAAATTAAATAATCATAATCAGGATTTTAAATCTTTAGTGTTGGTAGGGGCGGGCATATCCAACGAGCATTGAACACTAGATTTATCAGGATTGATCCCATCTTTATCAATTTTGTGCCCAGATATGTAATCGACTCCTGAATGAATTTGCATCTCGATCTTTGCGCTGTAAGCCCGATTTTTTCTAATCTTGAAAGGACCTTTTCTACGTTAGACAGATGCTCCGTATCATCTTTTCCTGTAATAATGATATCATCCAGGAAACAAGAAACGTGAGGTAAGTCATGAAGAAGCACGTCCATTGCGTTTTGGAAAAGGGCCGGAGCAACCGAAACTCCAAAAGGTAATCTTGTGTATCTAAAATAGCCTAAATGAGTGGCTATAACAAGTAGTTCTCTGGAATCCTCATCCACTTCCATCTGGAGATAGGCATCTTTAAGGTCAATCACTGTGAATCGGATTCCGCCACTTAGTTTAGCAGTGAGCTCCTCAAACAGTGGTAACGGGTAGTTGTTTTTTTTTCCGATAAGGGTTAATTGTTACACGAAAATCACCACAGATACGTAGATTTCCATTTGATTTCTTTGCAACCACGATAGGTGAAGCCCATGTGAAAGGAGTTTTTTGTTGGATCGACAACCTCAAAAACTCTATCGTGAACTAATCTTTGAATTTCGTTTTCAACCCTTTCCTTAATTGCAAGTGGCACAGGTCGTGGTCGCCAAGAAATGGGTGTTGCATCATCTCCTATGTGAAGTTAACCCTTTTGTCCTTTAACATGTCCAAGCGAGTCATTGAAAAGATTGGGTTTATTCTTTAGTAAGTCCTCAAGATTAATATGGTTGATTTTATGGGTAGTGATAATATTTGACTTTCCGGGGAAGCATAAACTTATCCCGAAAGCGTTAAGCCAGTCTAGTCCAAAAATAGGTGTATCCTTATTTTTTGTAACAAACACAGGCAGTATCTATTTAGTCTGTCCTAGTTCTACTTCTACGCACGAGTAACCCATTATCGGTATATCGTTCCCCATATAACCTGTAATTTTGACATTTATGTCATCAATGGGGGCTCCTAAGGTACTCCAGATGTCCTTGTCTATGCAAGACACGTTGGCACCCGTATCACACAGCATCTTAACTTCTTTCCTGTTTATGATTGCGTAAACATATATAGGTTTTGATTTACTACTCAGTGAATTTAAGTAAAAACGGAAATAAGGCTTTTGAAGATTGGATTTGTTTAATTGTTTATTGTTTACTCCTGATAGGCATGCACGCGAAAAATGTCCAACCTTCCTGCATAGGTATCATGTTGAGTTAGTTGCAGGGCATACCTCTCCTTTTTCATGGTAGCCATCGCGTCCGCACCTCAAGCAGACGCCTTTAGACGCCGTAGATCTCGACAACTTGCGCACGTCAGCGATCTCGGAGGAGATCACCTCAGCCGCTTGGTTGGAGTTTGCAAGAGACTTAGCACCACCTCTCGAACTGAAAAGTAGTGCCGCAGACTCGACGGCGTCATTGAGGGTCTTATCAAGGTCCGAAAATTGACCAAGAAGTTTTTCTTGAACTTCTGAGTCGTTAAGACCAATGATGAATTGATCCCGCAACATGCTGTCAAGAGTCAGCCCGTAATGGCAATAAAATGAGGCTGTACGCAGGCACGCCTCATAAAATTGAACAGCTTCGTCAGGCCTCCTGACACATTTGTAGAATATTCTGGCGTTCCACGAATGGATTTCTCTTTTTTCTGTAACGTGTCAGAAATAATAATTAATATAGACGAGTCAGTCATTTCGTGAGTCATGCATAAAGGAGATAGGAATTAATCTTAACTACTTTAGGCCATGATTTATTTATACCTCACCGTTGTGTCCTCGTCATATATGATGTTATATCGACGGATATGTTTTAGATAAAATTTGAATGGTATTTTTATCTTCGTTTCGAATAAAAGGCTGCTACTATCATTATTAAAAATGAGATATATATATAATTTTGATATTACTTTAGACATGTTTTGGCACGCTCCCTAATTCATACAGATAGATTCTCCTCCTACAGTTTTTTTATATTTTTTGATAAATTATCTTTAGCAACATTACCAATCCTCACCTGTATATTCCCGAAACTGTCATTAACAGATTTTTTTAAGAGTAAGTATTTTTAATAAAATACTTGGACCAAGAAACTGGTGCAAATTTAATACTGTGTAAGCAAAATGGGAGTCAGATAAAAAATACATCAAAAGCGATTGCCTGATTAGGATAGGTTTACTGTAATCAAAAATAGCTATGCCTTGTGTTTATAACTTATTAGATAGTAAGATATTTCAGAAGTTTTTTGTATAGAGGCTAGAATTTACATTTTAGAGTATACTTTCTCAAATTGCTAAATATTCGGCTTATGAATTAAATAAATAAATTAAATATAATTTTATGAATTATTTATCTGATAATTTTCAAAACTAATTAAAAGTTGTGGGACGTAGCTAATATACTATTATCAGAAGAATCAGAAATATACACTTAGATATTACCTTACAGATACCATTTTCATTGAAATCAATTAAATTAATATTAAAATCAAGATATTCATAATTTGAGGATTGTTTTCGGCAAAAAATTGAATTTTTACGATATATACAGATTTGTAAGATATTTATAGAAATAAATTTTTTGTTAATTTTAGCCGCCTCACGCATGCGTATAAACTTTTCGTTAAGTATAGTCTACATGTGATTTAGACCATGTCAGTTTTGAAAAAAATGGTATGAACAAGTAGATTACTACGTTGATCTTCAAGAAAGAAAAAGCTAATCAAAAATTAGATATTTTAAACGATGCTGAAAATTTTTAAGCTATTTAACAAAAATGAATTGAAATTTTTTAACATGATCAAATCATTTATGTATTAAAATCTAAATATAATATAAGAACAAATCAAATATATATGATCAATATATTTAACAAAAACTTTTAAACTCAACCAATAGATTATATGTCGTGTAGCCAAGTAGAGTATTCTGTAGCAAATCATATTATATCTGTAGTTCTCAAAAACGTCAAAGATGAATCTTTGAAGATGGCTATACTATAGATAAGGAATATCTACGAGTAGATACGGCAATTTAATTTTAACGAAAATTCTTTTTAAGCTTCATATAATAAAAAATGAGAATATATTAAATATTGGTATTTCGTCATCTTAACATATTGAGAAATATCAGATCATACCAATATTATTTGATCCATGTGAATCGAACAGTCATAATGGTTTTAGATGTGAATTTTACAAGAAAGATAAAAAAATATTGGATAATCATTGTTATCACAAATATACATATTAGTTCGGGTTAATCCATATCGGTAACTAGACAGAAGACTTCAACAGGAGGAGATTCTATGTAAGAAAACGTAATTTAATTTCCAGGTTTCATTACAGAATTACATCGATTAGAGTTCAAGTTATAATCAAAAATTCTTCAGACTTCTAAAATATTTGTTTGTTCAAAAATCTTTATATCATCTCTTTTCAAATATACATATATCTCTGCTCGAATATTGAATAATTCATTTGAAAAAGCTCTCAAGTACTTTGTCAATTCGCATTAGACAGACGATATCTTTGCTAATATTATATTTAAAATGCAATCAAACAGAAATATCCTAGGTGAATACAGCAGAAGTGAATTACCAAATATGTCATGATCATCATTAAACATTATCAGTAAATTGTAAATTTAATGTATTGCATAAATAATATTTAGATTTCTCGGTTATTATGAATGAATTAGCTAACTTTATTCTTAAAATATTAAATTATCTCAGAGACTGCCTTCAACATAAAACAAATAAATTAGTATAATTCATGATTTTTTTTCAATTGCACTCGATTCTTAAACAGATTTCTGTTGCTTTCTGATGCGTAAATACTTCCTCAGCACATGCTTCAGCTGTCAAGTTTTTATAAATCATAGGCCGACGATACCGTTACTGGTTATTTTTCCACTATGTAGTACTTTAGATAATGTATATATTCCTCAGCAGTCAATTTACCATGTGGTTTAACTGTCTACGATGTCTGAGTTAACACAAATATATTGACTCAATAGATGTGATGTTAAAGAGTAAAATACCATAATCATTCTACATTATACATATGCGACAATTGAATTTCTTTTATGAAAATATTTGAGGAAACTTTCACACCATACATTAATGGGACAAACAAGATAAATAACAGGACAACAAATTACAGATATCCTCGTATTCTTTCGCCACTGAATATATAAAAATCATGCCGTGTCAAAATTGTACTCAGATTAGTTAAATTTTGTAATCGTATATCCATAAAATATCTGTTTGATCATAATTGTAGATACGACATTATTACTTTTTTGTAAGTTAGAAATTTGGGAATGTTATAAATGTAAAAATATACCTAAAAATATTGATTTTTATATAGATGGTCTTACTAAAATTAAGACTAAAATATAAAAACGATCAAAAAAAAACATTTTATTAAAGGACTAACTAAAATAGGTTTAAGCTTTTTTACTTTCGTCATGTTTTGATTTTATTAATTCAAAGATGTCGAAACTTATATTTAAACCTAAATCTAAAAATCCACTTTGTTTGTCAAATGCTTTATCCATAATTTTGTAGTATGTGTATCCAGTAGTTGTAGCATTTACACCTATACAAGTATCACATTTCTGATCTGTGCAAAAATCATCATCATCTGGGTATGTTGTAGATAAACAATATGTAAATTTGATTTTTATGTTCTTTTTACCTGGCCTACCTTGTTTAGTAGTATTTATTAGAATAATATCATCCTGATTTACAACATATCCTTTTAAATATATATTTATATGTGTATTGGTCTCACACCACCATCTTGTAGGGAAATCGTCTCTAGTATACGGTCCAGAAAATCATATATTAAAAAACTTTTACTGGTCTTCTGATATGATGGTAAAGTTAAAATCCATGCTAGCACCGGCTGTACAGTCTTTAGAAGGATGTAAATTTTCCTAATTATTTAATATATAAAATACTAGATACTTGTAATTTAAAGGGCTGAGGGTATTTTGAAATAAAATAAAGAATATAAGGAGTTTCATGGTTTCATATTTCAATATCCAAATATTTATGTTCAAAAAAGTTCTATTAAATTAAAAATTACCCATATCGTTTAGAATAATTCAAACTATGAGGGCTATAATTGTGATTTATATATTGGTATAAAAAATTTCCATTATTTGTACTCATCTCAGTTATTAATTCATAGAATGTTGAAGTAGTGTATGACACATATATAGTAATTTTGTTGAATTAAAGAATTACATGTTATTGGAATTGATTTGATTACAATAATTCATTTTTAAATTAAATTTGTGATTTTTATGCCAGATTTGATGTTGAATTTGTAACCAGAATTGTATATAAATTAGATGTTATTTGTAAAATAATATTTTTGCATGATTGATACACCGACTTTTATGTAATTTTTTAATTATTATTATAAATAACACAAAACAAATTATCAATTACATATCAAATATTTTTATGGAAGGAAACCTTTTTTTCATAAATTATTTATTATGTTTAATCAGAATTGTCCAGTTTAATGATGATAATATTCTGAACCAGCTCATAGGGATATTATCTTTGATGTTTTTTGTCTACCGATTCCTTACAAAATTCGGCTACTTAGTAACATTCTGCTCTGGTCAACTTGCCAATCTTATATTTTTCAATCTGTTTCGTGAAGTAGGCGACACCTATTTTCATTTATATTTGAGTGAATTACATTTATATAGGGTTTTCATTCCAACTATATATGATCTATTTTTCTCATTTTTAATTCTAATTTTCAATATAAATTGTTTAATTATAATAAATTATAAGTTAAATTAATTCAGGAGAATCAATCTTCATATTCTAAACATCACATTCTATTAGATTTACCATTTGGCCTACACCATTTATTTATTCTCTTAGAATTGAATTTTTGATATTTCATTATAATAAAATAGAGTATGGAAAATCTTTATATCACCGTATAAAATCATAAATGATAACTAATATTTTGATTTTAATTAAAATCTGTTTCACAATTCGATTTCATCATAAAATTATGTATTCGATTGTTTCATACAGGCATGATTTTGATGACACTTATGATCGTAAGCAAATAAAAAGATGATTTTCACTAAGTTGACATCTGTATTTTTACTTTATTATAATCGGAGATTATTTCAATGGTTCTTTAATATATAACAAACGAAAAACTTTTTTTTGTTATACGGGTAAGTTTCACGAATAAAATTTTGCCAGTGAACCATATTGAAATCTTTTTTAAATCTGATACATCAGATTATATGACAATATTTTTTCGAACATACCAAAAGCTATCTCTTTTAAAACTGTCAAAAATGGAAGAAGTAACATACATATTTCGGTTCTATCTGTAACATTTAGTTAAAATATTTTCAAACTTGTTTTGAAGTTGTTGACGACTGTAATAAATGATGAAAAATCAATGTCTGTGACATTTCAATTTTTAAAATATTTGGAAAATGTATGTATTTTCAAATAATAACGTGATTTAAATCAAAGACCTTTGGTATCAAATGAGTTCACAGATCCTATTATTGTATCTATACATGTATTCCTGCTCCTTATAGAGCAGTAAAAAATATTTCATTTATCAATTAAACTTGTTATTAAACCAAAATCTGCAATCCAAAAAATTCGGTTAATTTATGATATATATATGTTTAAATTATTCTTGAATTTCATTGAAAAATGTTGATAGAATTTTAACATTACCTAGCCAACGTAGTTTGCTTTGTGGTACAAGATCTTATTCTAACGTTTTTTTTTTCTAAAGAGTTTGATAAACGCTGTTTAAGGGAACGTAGTGCTCTTATACGTTCAATTTAATCGAATATACATTCCTAAAGTGTCTAATGGATACAGTCTGACTACTCCAAACATCCTGTCGATAACTCAATGTTTAGATATAGAGTTGGAAAATGATTTGCAATTTTTGCAGTTATAAATAAATCCAATAACCTTACAAATCATCTTTAGCGCTCATTAAATGGTTATTGTTGATAGCTTGAGCAAAGGCATATCAATTGATCTTGGGTATATTAAAAATATTTTGTAAATATACTCTCGGTGGCTCGTCATTTACTTGTCAAAATTTTAGCAGTTCTTCTCTTTACAAACAAATTGCTAAATACAATTATATCACTAATTGATATCTGTGCTGTCTGTTTGTGTCTTTAGACGAGTTAAATATTGTTGAAGGTATTCAGGGATCTATATAAAATTCCTTATGTGACTTAACAAAACATTTGAAATGTTTCTTTTTGTGACGTATTTACAGACATTTAATGGTCATTTATTTTCACGATCAAAGAATTGTTGTATAACATCTAAAAAATGAAATAGGCACCAACCAGAAATGATTCTGTTCACAGTTTACGAGCATGGAATCTCTTGCGCATTCTACTTAAACTAATGAGAAATCATCGAAAAAAATAATACTGGCATTTGTAGATTCAATCATATGTTATCTGAAAACCGACTGTTAGACAGACAGGTTCGATTTAAGTTCATATATTTTAATGTTGATTATAGATTAATGAAGATGGGTAGTGTTAACATGGAAATGGTTGTTTCAACATGAGATTAAATATTTTTGTGGTTTAAAAATACTACTGCACATCATGAAAACAAAATTATGTTAAAAATGGATGAAAAAGTATGATTTTTGCATGTTATTATTATAATTATCTATTCATTGTCTTTTTACAACTATTTTGAATATAATTTTTGAAAGAAATATCGGGTTTTCATACTAAAGCGCACACATCTCAGCATGAAGCCTTCATGCTAAATTTACATTTACCCATATTAAATAATACCAAAAGTGGATATCACGCTTGTCATCATTTTACACTAGTGTCTCTTTTCCTTATAAGCAGAATTTAAAAGAAAATAATCCATCAGTATATATCATACAAAATGTGTGAGTTCAAATTGTACAGTTAAAACCGATTTATATTCAGATGACAACGAGAAATTTCATTTGTTACCTCCATGAAATCAAGGCATATATTGAACAAATTCTGAACAATATAGTCATAGAAAATTAAGTTAGATAGGTTATCATTCATTCACAATATAAATACATATTTTAGTTCTCGATTGTACTTTTTCTGATATATAAAATCAACACTTATCGTAAAGAGTAAATTTTCTTTTTTATGAATATGTTGGGATAGGGTAAGAGGAAGATTTTAGGGAGACGTTGACATGTACCACTTAACTGTAAATTTACAATCGTTGATAAAAAATATGTCTTCGCCCTCACTTAGATAGGGCGATTAGACGAGGTGATTGAGGTCGATTTTAAAGGTGCCCTTTGTTCAGAACCACATAGGGAATCGGCATCTCACCGACAATTCGTGGTCCTACGATGATTTATTTCATGTTAGAAAGTTGAGGCGATGACGAAGATAGAAAATAATAATATGAATGCATTGTTGATGTTTACTTCAAAATATATCAAAATTATAAAGTATTGTTAAGAGTATTTACGTCGATCTACTTTTTTAATGATTTTTATTTATAACGCAAAAATTTTTTTAATTATTATAGTTAAAATATTTCTTTTTATATTAATAAATTATGTATATTTCACAATTGCGATTTAGCATAAAACAACTTTAAATTACTTTATGAATTTGCCAATTTCTCATGATTCGAGTCCATTTATAATTTTATATTAAATAATGCGAAAGGAGATTTATTAATTAGTGGTTTTTGTAAAAAAGCCCTCAGTTGACATTTAAGGTAGACTACACTTTATGAAGTGTTTTTGCGCGCGCGCGAACTCTGCGACGTATTGGTGGATTGTCAACTGTGGAGTGAAATTGTTTCTAAAATCGTAAATTCTGTTGGATTTTTACGGCATTATGAAATTCTGCCAGGAGAGATGCTGTGCGAACAATGTTCCAGTAAAATAGTCGAACATCAAAGATACCATAATTCCGAAAAAGTATGTATTTTTTAGATTATTTATCAAATATGGCCTAATGATTACATCAATTTCGTCTGTAACAGGTGCGATAAGAGGAAATTAAAAAATATCTTGTGAGATGAGTTACTAATTATTAGGTTCAATACTAGACGACTTTAAAATATCGATTACCAAATTTCTCTGGGTCCTTCGTATGTGGGCCCACAATCAAATCGGAATATCACCATTTCTCTCGATATCGCCAACGACATCGGCAAAGATGACTAAATCATCTAGAAATGATAAATTTACGATAACTATTAGATTTATTCATGGAAGTTATCAACTTTAACCCTAACGTTGGGTAGCCGGGGATAATTATTCAAATCGATGAATCAGTGATTTTGCGAGCCATGCAGAATCGAGTATGAATTAAAATTAAGAACTTTAGGCCATGATTTAGGGAGACCTAAACCTTGGGTACGTGATTGTACGAGACTACGTCAAAAGGTTCTTGATTTAAACTTATATTTTTATTGTAATCTACGTTCTGAATAGAAAACCAGACACTCTGCAAGAATTAATTATGAGGTATATATAAAATGAATGATTCTAGAAAAGTTTTGGGAGGATCTATAATTCATACAGATAGATTTGCCTCATGTAAGGGTGTGCTATTGTTGATAGTTTAGGTTAAGAAACACTGCCATTCAATCAACCGTATGTTCATGATACTTTCCACCACCTTTATTTAAAGGTAGATTTTTTTTGAAAAAACACACTAGGACCCGTTAATCGGTGGCAATACAAACAACGTAGCTGCTTACTGGGGCTCCGTAAAAAATATCTTTCGAAAGGGGTTTCCCAACATGTAAATATTTACTGCAGCCAAAAAATCGGTATAAAATGTTAAAATTCTTATCAGATGAAAAAATGTGGCGAGAAAGTTTTGTGAAAACACCAGAAGGTGCCTTTCGAAAATATACTTTCTCATATTGCCGAATACGAGGCTTTAGAATAAAATATAATTAGTGCTATACAGGCGTTGATTCGCACATTCATATTATCTAAAATTGTTAAAATTAACATGCAAATTTAAAAAGAGGGCACAGAACTATGATTAAAATTATCATAGAATATGAAATATAAAGTTAGATATGATATTACGAATAAATTGTCAATATAAAGAATACAATTTAATGTCAAAATGAAAATATTCCTACACTTAGACAAGTTACGAGTCATTCAACTATATATTTTTGAGAATTACTCACTATAAGGTATTACAAATAAATAATATTGGCCATTTTCAGCAGCCTGACGCGTGCGTATGAATGATTCGTCAAATGGTGTCGAGCCGAAAATAACTACATTTTTGGACATCAAAAATTTTTTATGAAGACAAGCTAAAATTCTCCCCTTCAATATGTTATTTCTGAAAACATGTTTAATACTGTGTCAATATAACCGAAACTACTTTCATTTTCAACAATTTATAACGAACAAAATTTCAATACTAAGAAACAAGGTAGAGTTTAATAAATCAAAAATATCGCGATGTGGTTTTATAAAAAATGCTGAAATTTTTGCACTAAAATGACAAAATATATATATATTAGGTGAAATAGATGATAAATCCGAAAGGAGCCGAATCAGCAAAAATATTTATGAAACCTTTATCATCTATTTGTTCAGCCTGTTGAGACACANATTGTTTATGATATATATTACATAATCATATCGTTAAATGTATATATCATTTTAGGGGTGTAGCTACTAATGGCCTGCAGTCAAAATATTATAAAAAAATCAATCATATATGAAAAAATCTTTATATATGGTTTTTTTGACCTAAATCATACACTAAGTACAAAATCATGGTCAGAAATTAGTTATTAATTATATGAATTAAATTAAAAAAACTTATAAACCATGTGTTTTTAGTTCAACACTATATGGATAAACTCTGAAAATCGCACATATAAATGAATTAAACACATTACATATGGATCCTCAAGCTAAATTCATATTGATCTCGAATTTAATGATATGGATGCCTGAAGATTCATGTTTATTTAAAACTACTCACAATTAAATTAATTGTAATCAATTATTTTTTACAATAAATATTATTTAAAATAAGTCCATGATCCAAAATTATTTTCATATTAAAAAAATGCTTCTATTTCATTATTAATTCAACGAATTTTACTTTTTGAATTGGATTATAATGAAAAATATTAAGTCATTTGGTATATTTATAACTTTTAAAACACTTTCGAGTCATACAAGTTAATATAAATGTTCAATATATAAAAATAAATTATTTATCAAAGTATAGATGACGTATCTGTGAGAAATCGAAAGAGACAAATCAGATAGGCAAAGCATGTGGTTACTAATTACCTTTAATACATATACATGTAAATTTAAAATTATCGATAATTTGTAATCGCAAAAAATACTTCACTAATAACTATATTTAACATTATGTTTAAATACAAGATTAAATGAATAATTCTACATTAGTTTTTTAATTATATAAATTAATTATGGAGTTTTTAGTCACTTAGAGTTTTGACAAGTACTTTATGATATCGAATATCGTAAAATTGATAAATTTAAAACTATGGCTTTAAAGCATTAACAATCAAATACTATGGCGATTGTTATAAAAACATGTATTGGAAGGGTTAAAAGAATACATTTTATGATAATGCAAATGTTAGTATTTTAATTAGAAAAAGCTTTTCAACATTCGAAGAAACTAAGTATTCGAAAATATCCGTTTAGTCTGATATCCAAAAATCCTTGCACATCTCTGAAATTAATTTCAAAAGCTCAAATGTGAGTGTATCCGCTTTTGAGTTTCGTCATATTAACACTCTCCGTTAATTTCACTTTTTGTGCAAAAAATATGTTTAGATGATGATGGCATGATCAAACAATATACAATATCTCGAACAGTTTATACAGCTTCCTCTCCTTAGTGATATTTTCTCATAGTTTTAAATGTATCTCTTGAATTATAAAATGGTTTCTGTTAAACGTATATATAGGTTAGTGGCATCGTTGCACCACCAAAGAGACGAGAATTGCTGGTTCTTGTATTCTGTACGAATTGAATTATTATGAAAAACATTAACCTCTTCGACCTGGTACTATGAATCTAACCGTGATATTTTTTAAGGATTTCTGATCAGTACATGTGAACAAATTCTTAACATACAAGAGAAAAAATAACAGTTCAGAATATTTATTTGTATTGTTTGAATTTTGAAATAAAATTAAAAAAATAGTGATAATAATTACATTCGATTTAGTGATGAATATATTATTGTTTAAATATATTCTCTTAAAACAAAAAAAAGTTACCCTGTTTGTTTAAATGACTTCATCGTACGTAGTAGATTGGCTGGATTGAAAAATTGGAAGATAAATAGTTTGTTAGTGCTCATGTCAATCATTTATTGAATGAATGATCAATGAATGAGATACAATTATAGTAAATTAAGTCATTAAAACATGAACATTATTAGATATTATTTGTGCCCTAAGATATTGATTATGGGATTATACTTGTAAAAATTAAGATATTTGATGTTTAGCTATGTGACTTAGATTTAAATAAATGGCATTGGAGTTGTATACAAACAACTTTTGAATGAAAAATAGTAAGTGTGATGTATAGCTAGTTATGTTACCATTAAAATGAATATAAAAGAATCAAAAATAGAGTTAACCATTCATTTAAAACGGTCGTTTTATCATAAATTGCAAATATATTTATGTTTATACAGTATTTTGGCTTTTCTAGATTACAATTTTTTATGAATGAAACATAATTCTGACGATGTTTTTATGACTTGCAAAGTATGATGATCATTGATTCAATGCATTTCTAATTTATTTAAACCATTAAGTGTTTTTAAAAAGATACCACAGAGCAAATTAAACATTTTTCGCTACTTGATGCGATCATTTTATGTTCAGCTTCTCGATAACAACCCTCATATTTTTAATTCATTACAAAAATTAATAACACTAATTTTAAATCATAATTATTTCTTTGCACTCTACAATGACATAGTTTTACCGTAACCTATGCCGTAAGATGACGTGATTACACGTATGATTGTTAATATGGAATATATTCAATACCATAAATTGGTCTAACAATTATTTTAGAAACAAATTATAATTCTTTTTCAAGTGACAAGATATTGTAATGCAGGCTACTATGATAGAAAACAATATTGTCAATCTCATCAAAATGCTATTATGTAACATTACCTGTAATGACTGAGAAATGTATTTTTAAATATGTTAAAAATGGTTATTTTCTTAGGGAATATACATTATGATTTAAAAAAATTAATATTTTTTTTGAATAAAATGAGATATGTATAGTACAGTTCTAAATATATCATGTATAATTTATGCGGAACATTTGACGAAATACCGAAGTTATCCCCGATTACTATATTAATTTTACTGTTCGCCTAGCGTATTTACTTCAAAACACCCCATTTTATTGTTTGTTTTCATAAAATACATCATTTTTTTTTTAATTTTACATATTCAAATATAGAGTAAAATGAAAGACTATTTATTTGCGCGAGGCCGACGATGCGCGCAATGATAAACAATACTATTCATTTATTTTTTATATCTTGACATTAATTCTGTTGATTCTGTTCGAAAGATACACTAATTTTATCCACATTTGTGGGTATTTTTGGTATATATTTTGATAGGTCTAGAATAGCATGCTAAACTAAATCGAAGACTGTGTGGAAATAGAGACACGATGGCTCGATAATGGACCGTAAATTGTAAAAAATGATGATTTGATAACAGCAAAAGTTTAAAATGTATAATACTATCATTTCCATAAATGGTGTAAAATTATATACTGCCTGCAGGTTTAAGATTTCACCAGAAATCGAAATTCTAATGGCAAGATTAAATATAATGTGCAGAAATAGAGATTCCCAAGATTGCAGTGTGTTAGTTTTCTATTCAATTTTGTAAACAACTTTTTTGTCATCAAGACAGTTCAGTAAATACTGAACATTAATATACTCTCTATTTATTAAATAAAAATCCAGAACCATTGAACGTCAGCATGCTAATATAAGTGGCTTGTTAGCTAGATTTATGTGCCCATGGGCCAACAAACTTTAGAGGAAAACCTATCTCGAACGATTCGTACATAATTTTGGATCTCTCTTAGTTAGAATGGAATATAAGCATCCTGGCTCTTAAGGCCCCGGTATTGTCCATGTACTAATCAACAATTAATTGTTTCAATGATTAAAATTCTCTAGAATGGTGGTAAATACTTTATGATTGCATCTTATGTCAAATACATGGATTGTGGCTGAGGTTGTCGAGACGCTAAATTACCGCTGATAATCGACTATGGGCTTAACAAGAGCCCTAATATCGCTGTGGATATGAAAGAGGAGACGCTTTCTTTTGCATAGCTATTCAGTCCATTGAACAGAGTTTGTTGGATGTTCGTAAATCATTATATCATGAATTGGCTATAACTGCATAGATTTCTTCGAGACATTTAATTTTTTAAGATTTTGGAGTTAGTAGAAGGGTTTCTCAAGAATACAAGGCACATACGTCCTCACAAACGAAATATGAATCGAAAAACCTTAAAACCAGTAGATAGTAGGCCCAATATTGCTTGACATATAAGTATAAATACTGTGATATTTAAAATATAATTTTATTTTTGTATTTTGATTAACTAAATTCAAAGATATGCCAATTTGTCGAGTCAGCTCAAATTAATACGAACTCAATTAGTTCTTGACAAAGAGTCTTTTTGATGATGCTTGAATGGGAGGGGGTACTATCTTTAAGATATTTAGATCTATTTACGATATACCTCTTATTAATGAGGGCAGGAGCTTCTAAAGTTCAAATCCTTTTATCTTACTCACGCGTTGAGTGCTAAATTGAAATAATATATCATAGATCAATACAATCTATGTATGATCACAGAGGATTTTTAGTATATTATTCTAATACGTCTATTATCTGATTTTTTTTTCTATATTAAGCTGATTCATTCGTAATGGCTTCAGTCATTTTAAATATTTTTATTAAAATCCTGTCTATTGAAATAATCAAGGTGTTTTGATCATTCTGGAGGGTGAAGATTGTGCATTTGGTCGACATAACCTTTTTACAAGTTAATATAGCATTGTCGGATATGAGAACGAGAGCGGCGAGCAATCATTTGATTAACCTGATTGTGACTAAATGTATATTTGAAAGGCAAACAAACTTCACCACAAAAAAGAATATTATGTTGAATCTTAGCGTTTTAAGCAGTGCCTACACATAGACTGGTGTCACATATTACCTATATTCTTTGCTCAATCAGGGATCTATATTGTGTCTTACACATCAAAAAATATAATCCATTTATAAAATGTTTTAATATTAAGATCCTAGCAATATATGAAATAGATTTTGTTGAATAAAATCAAGTGGCATTCCGTTCTATGACCTCAATCTAGAGAACATGCATAGAGTGGTCATTATTTTTTGAGGCCTTGTGCTAATATTTTTATTTTCTAATTTTGTAATGTTGAAGAATAAAGTCATATTCAGTGTTGTACGATCGATGATTTACCATCTAATCCAATTAAATGCCTTCGAACTAGAACAAATACATTGCAATAAAACCGAACCTCAAAATTGTCACCAGGAATGATATTTAATGAATATGATTAGAAAAAATGTTATTCCTCGAGAAGGACAAAAGTTTCCATTCAAATAGCTGATCAATTTCCTGAATTATAACTGTTTGTAGGTTCGGTGTCTTACAGTAACAAAAATGCATGTTACAGCCTTCCTGCCTCTTATATGCGAAATCTTGTTTGTTAGAGTGGCATTATGATTTTATACCGTCTGCTTTGTATTATGACATTTTAATAATCTGACAAATATCATATATGGTTTTGAGTAAGACTGCTTATTTTTCTAACAGTATTTTAAATATTTTATGTGATCGTTAATTACAGTAATTATGGTTATCACAAAGAAATTCATAATATATTTATCAGAGATTTTTACCTTTAATCGACTTTAAATAACAGTTCATCGATTTGGGTTTGGTACTAGACACGCCGATTAGCCAAATATTTTTATATGGTTCTTTATGCAGTTGGTGATGTTTAAAGTCCCTTTTCATATTTAGAGATTGTTATAGTCTTGCGTTTTTATTAAATGTACATATTTTTTGACTTATTTTTATGGAATAAAGTTGAATATAATTGAGTATTTACAAACATGAAGTGGTTTATTTCATAAAATATGTTCAGATTTAATTAAAATGTAAATTGTTTATTATTTTTGTACGGGCTCGTATTTTATAAAAATATACATTCGATATAAACACCGTCGAACGGGACCTTTATGTTAACGAATTCTAATATTTACTTCTGTTGTCAAAGTTTTCAATTTAGCGAAACTCATAAAACAACAGAATGTAATTTTTATACATGAGGCACGTAAAAATTATAAATTACATGTGAAATGAAAGTTCATATGAGTCATTAACTCTACTATATATAAATAACATAATCAGAATCATTATAAAAATCTGTTTTTTTGACATATAAACATGTAATCAAAGCTCATTTATCATGTTCATTTGTGAACCTTATATCAACATTTTGATTCTAACAATACATTTGTTTAAAATTATACACATGTTTTAAATGTTCTGTAGTTTTAAACATACTTTTGCTAAATCATAAAAATTAATATATACACTAATAATAAAAAATAAAAACTCAAATACCATTTAAGATCAAGCGTATTTTTTGATGGATTGAAAAATTCATTTAATGAAAAAATATAATTTATATTCTATAAA
>JWZT01001309.1:6701-19841 GCA_000827895.1 Thelohanellus kitauei | reverse complement strand
ATCCCTTTACACGATGGCGCCAAACCATAATGTCGAAAGGCGCGTTCGATAAAGCATAGTTGCGATAAACATCCTTGCGCCAAAACGTCCTGCGCCAAAACGTCCTGTTTCGTAGTAGGGGGATGTGAAGAAAAAAAGCAGTGGGTTTTCGACAGCAATAAAGTAGTCATATACACTGGTATAGCTTCATGATTCAGTTGGATATTTAAAACGCGTCGAAAGCAGCACAAACGTTGGCGCAAATAAATATCAGCATGAATATTGATTAAAATTCTTAAATCTTATTCTCATTTCACTAATTTATTAAGTATCTCAAAAAGGAATTTCGTTAATAAGAGATTAAATAGGTGATTTGCTCGAAATGAAATGGAATCTGCGCGATTTAAAATGGAATTTGCGCGAAAATGGATGGAAACCCTGTAAATTTTGTAATTCTATGATCTTTCTCGATTAATTAACTTTGTCTCTCATCCATTCTAAGGATAAATAAAAGATCGGTCTCGAGTAGATTTTTTACACAAGCTTCCTACTTTCATAAAAAATTACACAATCTCACATATGCGGAGATATGTAGTAAACTCACGAGGGCAAACGTTTGAGTTATGTTCTAATAAATGACAAATAAAAAAGGATATTCACCCTTAAATTAAGTCGATTGCAAAAAACCGTTAGATATATTATGCTAAATACTGCAAAAATACAAAATATCAACCTGTCAAGAAGATGTTGATTTAGAAGCCAGGTGTAAAAAAAAGTAAAATCTGCTATTTAATGAAGTAGAATAGTTTCTGTAACGACGAATGTTCGAAAAACGATATAAATAAATATGTATAATTGCCATTATTGGTGATAAATATTCTCGAGATTGTGATTGGAACTCTCAGTTAAAATTATGTCGACATAAAAAAATCAACAATTGTAACATTTATTAGATATCGTATTATATAAATGAACACAATAAAGCCTGTCTTATTTTTCCCTGTGTCTATTTTTAAGCTCAAAACAATTTTTTATGAATTTTGACTAGGATTAATATTTCTGAATATCTCATAAGTTTCCTTTTCACATTACATATCACGCGCAGAGTAAAGGAGTAAATCAAATCCAAATACTATCCTTAGCATTAAACCGAAGAAAGAAATTGTTGAGTACCTTAAGTAGAAGCTTTTGTAAAAGACAAAATCTGTGTACGAGTTTAGATAGGGTTATAAAATGATATATTCTAATTCGGCTTCATCCAAAAAGCTGCCAAACATAGATCAAAACTGACTTAAGTATGTCAAATAAAATACGTATGAAGAATTTTATACAAAAAAATTGAAAAATTGCGTTAAATAGAAAATCAGGCAATCCATCCAATTTCGTAAGATTTAAGAAACTCTTACATTGTCAAAAAAGCAAAATCTATTCATAAACAAGATTCAAAAAATAAAACATTTTTTTGTTGATATTTGAGTTTCTTGATATGTAATCGAAAATTCAGTGCAGATGTGTTAGATTTAGATAATTTAGAATTATTCAAAGTAGATTTTAAGAAAAACGTACACAAAACTGAAGATATACAATTTACAATCTATGTAAAATATTTAATATAGACAAAAAAAATCGAAATTGGGTGATTAATATTCTCTTAATTAATGATTTTATCTACATAAACCACCAATTTTTGTTATCCTGGCTATTGTTTAACTAGGCTATTTTTCATTTATTCAAAAATATGTCTCCTTATTTCTGACAATTAAATAAGTTTACTGTATTTTGATGTTGATGAGGCTTATAAACGATATTTTTGATTTTTGGTATATCGTTAAAATTGCATTTGTATTTTGAGTTAGAGAAACATCATAGTGATATGTTCAAATAAAAATTGAAGATTATTTTGTAAGTATATTTATTAAATTTTTAATTGAATAAAGCGTAGATCGACATTAGCACGTTTAGTGTCGAGAAGAGTTTGGTATACATTTCCAAAGTTTAGTATTTCGATTCTCTACCATTGTCATTGTTTATTGTCACAGGATTTAATAGATTTTTGACGAAAATTGACTTGTGATATAGACATTATATATCCGTGTGAACAATTTGAAGGCAACTCAAAAAAATCTATACTGAGGGATAAAGGTTTAATCCTGCTACTTATGTTAAAATATGATTTGTTTAAACTTTATTTAAGTTTCCTCTTATTTCAATATAATATGATGATTAATACTATCACTTAGATGCAGATAAATGATTCTGTCGTTATTTAACCCGAAATAGAGATGCATTTAATTAAAACAGTGTTTAACATTGTAATTGTAACTGCAATTATCATAATTATAAACGTGTTCTACAAAAGTGATGGTGTATACATATAATCTAAATAACCGAAAAAATGACGGTACCAAGTTAGCTAACGGCTTGATGACTGTTATTAATAAGAAGTATTTATCTTAAAGCTTTCTCTACTTGTGCTGCATTTAAAAAAAGACTCATCTTAAGACTCGTACATTCATGAAAATTTGTCGGAAAAACAACCTACAATGTGGCTATTTTTTAAATTCTCAATAAATTATTATTTTAGATATAAAAGAATACCTAATAAATGATGTGTTTTCCTGAATGCAAAACATGAAAAAAATGATGAGTTGATTATTTATACTCCAATAAATGTTCTTATGCCCTCTATTCCATGTTCAACTATCTTAAAAAAGGGATTGTATAATTGAGAGATGAATATGAAATATGCTCTTCAGCTAACGCAAAAAAATTAACAATCTAATGATTGCATGTTAATGACGATTTAATATATCTTAAATACAGAAGACCAGATTAATATGCCTTCTCGCAGCATCCCTGTTTGTACTAATACAGTTTTTGCCATAGGCGAGGCAGTATTATTAATTTTTAGCTTGTGCTTTAGATCGCTGAGGATTTTTGTACCCATGGGAACGAAACACAGGTACCTATTCATACGATGTTCATTGGCATTTAACGCCTAACGACTGAGTCGCTAAGGAATAACATGTATCCAGCGTGATTCTTGAAACGAATACGCGAAATGTTTATATCCTGCTGCCGGTTAGTGCGACACATTTTCAATGAGCGAACTCAATTTAAGTCTTGAAAAGCCGTTTTTTAGACCATAGATATATATTCCTAGGCATGGCCTATATTCTTATATCATTGCAATATCAAACTTATTTGAAAGATATTCAAGCACGTTACAATGAGTGAAGTCAGATGTTGGGTAACATTCGAATACGTAAATTCATGTAAATTTATTTTTATTAACAGGGAAGCAATGATCATTTCGCTATGCCAGGAATAGATCATAAGATAAATTCGAACCAGTAACATGGTATGGGTTTTATTTATTCGTTTAAAGTCTGACATGACCCCACGCGAGAACTTTTGTTCAACGTTTGTGCTTGCTTCAAAGTAGATCTAGTTAGGATGATGGATTGGGTTGAAATAAATGGCTAATCGACACCACAGTATATGCCCTGGTGGGGGTTGAGAACGGGTGGTAATGTTTTCCCATAGTTTGAAGGATTCCCCAAGGCCCAAAAAAATGTATAACCAACAATCAAAAAAGCCAATATGAACAGATGTCGTGATGCTGAAAACGCTACTTCGATTTAAAATTTATCCTATTGGTTTATTCTTATGTTACAAAAATTAAATTCTCTTTGATTACTACACTACATTATGATTGATTTCGAATTTTCGAATGCATGAGTTTATTTTACTTAATTCATTACACTTATAAAATTGAAGTAATAATTAAATTTTTTCAATAATTAGTTGTTCTATCACACACCTTGTAATGTTAGTCTATATTATTAAAGAAATTTACTAGATTTTTGAGAGTATATATTTACATCATAGGTCATATTGGTTGAAAAAGGACTGTTTCATTTTCTAGAAGATAGGATCTGATTTGTCATTTTGTATTGGTTGAACACATTTTCAACCTTACTCAGCAAGGCATAATTTGTTTGAATAAATAATTTTAGGGTCTACTTATCTCGTGTTTTTCATATTAACTACCTTTAATGAAATGAACCTATATTTTCATCGCCAAACAATTGATACAGCTCTATTTCCCGTCAAAAAGCAAAATGAATTATTTGATTACCTTCAACAGCTGCGTAAAATTCTAACCAGGGAAAGATTCCCATTTTTCAAGGATTTAACCTGAAGAACAAAATCGATGGCTAATATAATATAATATATTATACATCTTTTCCTTTAAGAGTTATTAATGGACGATGAAATATCCGCCTTATACCGAAATTCGAAATAACCTGCGAGGTTCCGCATCCAAATCTCTTAAAATGTAAAATAGTTAAAAACAACTAGAAGATAAAAAAAACTTAAAACGGACTGGATTTGGTAACTCGAACATGTAAATTTTGATATGTAAAAAAATCATATATATAACTACAAATTTTATATTATTGTGCTCAGCAGATATCTAATTTCATTACTTATAGAGATATAGATCATCTAAACCTTCTTTGGTATCCGTATCCATATATCCGCTGGCTTGCTTAAAGTCCATTGAACCAGGGCAACGAAAATAATATCCATTTGATTGCCGGAGAACAGTATATGGATTGGTACTATTCCAATATGTGCAGTATCTTGCTTCAGTGGCCAATGATGTATGTAGACAATATACTAAATGATGAATTTTTAATTGTGGATGCGATTTCCCATTTTCCACGGACATATGTAAAAAGACGATATCTTGAGAATTTAATGCAGGTCCTTTGAACCACATGTAAATGTCAGTGTTATCCTCACACCATCGAGCAGTATAAAATTGTTTCGTTTTACAATTATCACATGGTCTATTTTACAAATAAATTACCTTGGTCCCTCTTTGAAGGCAAAGATAAGACTAACATTATTACTCCAATCAGACGGAGGTTCACATTTAAAACTATTCTTTTTAATTTAAAATTAGACTTACTAGCTTCTCATAATCATATATATATATAGATAGTATTTTGAAATAAAATAGAGAAAATTATAAGCATAATCGATTTATATTTCCCATCACATATACTGATGTTTGAATACACTCTTTTTTTACATCTCAAAGTACCCGATTCGTTTCGAACTTCTTCTATTACGTAGTTGATAGCATCGATTTCGAAATCGCATTAAAATATTTTTGTGTATTTGTTCTCATTTCAATCGATAACGTAATGAATGACGAATGAATGTGACATATTTATAGTAAATTGAATAATTAAGAGATTAAAATTTGTCATTTATTAGATGACTTCACACAATCATTTATGGATAATATATGTGTAGTAATTGCTATTTTATGTTAGGTTCTGTGACGTATCTTTGTTATAAATGAGATATTTGTTGTAACAAAGCGTTTTAGTATCAAATTTACACCATCTTGTGTTTAATTGGTTACATTATCAATTAAATGAATCTAAATTTATCACAAAAAGCATAAGTATTTCAAAAAGCGATCCCAGGGAAACAATTTAGAAATACATTAATGTCATTCTAATTTTGAACAGTTAGTAAATAACAATTTTTCAATATAATTGAAATATATAATGTGCTAGATTATTTTTAATCAATCCCATAGTTAAAACGCATTTATTAAATTCATTTTTGTAAATATCAGTCACTCAAAAATATCTTAATTTTGATAATTTAAATCATAGATTGTATCTGAAGTTATCGTATTTGTAATTGAGTGATATCTGAAATACAAGGTTTTCATCATAAATCGCTAAGATGTATTTTGCTATCCACCAGAAATAAAATTCTATGTTTTACACCTAAAACGATAAGATTTATTGATTTAAAATGTAATCGTTATTTCATATGAGTAAAATTTCGGAATTGGAGAATATTCTTAATATATCGGCTCAGATCTAGATTAAATGATATAAAAGAATTTCAGGAACAAAATTTTTTACTATTGTCTCATTAATTAGATTCCTTGAAAGATGTATCGATTGAATAAGAAATTCATTCATCAAAAATTCTATCGTCCACATCCTGCAAATTATACATTTAAAAAATTTACGATGTTTTTATCTTTCATTTTTTTTATTAAATTACTCATCTTGTTCAACGATTTAAATTTAACAATTATAGATTAAAGTTAAAAAAAACATTTAATTACGTAAGAAGAAAACGCATGCCTAGTTTAAAAATAGAATTTCAAAGATAGTTTATAACGTGCATAAGATACAATTCTCTCTTTTATTTGTTGAAAATCTCCTTCAATATTTTATTAAGTAATTTTTTGTATTTCGGGTATATGGGCTATGCTCTAACTAGAATCAGATAACGAATGAGATAGTGACACAACTCTATAGATGACTTAGTGATATATAAATTATATATCTTTGAAACTATGTGTCGTAATAAACTTAAAAATATATTTTGATGATAGATTTTACTAGTACAATTCATTGCACTTAATTCGGCTTTACTGATAATAACATATGTTTTTCAATAATATTTTTAACTCTTGGAAAGTGTAAATTACATATAGGTCACATAAATTCTGATATAAATTAAAAATACTATTGTAATATAAACTTTTAAGAAAAAAATCAAAAGCAAAAAAATAGATGGGTAGAGAGGTACACACAATTTATTTTAATGCAAAAAATGAGTCAAGTGTAGTCTGTCTTTTGTTTTTGAAGGATTTAACATCTACAAAATCAGCACAGATATTCAGTGCGGATGTAGTACTCCCTTCATTTCTTTCCTGCATAAAATAGCGCTGTAATACGGCCACACATTTTTTTCCCTCCTGGTTAGTCCCAGGCACAAGTGACTCATCATCATCATCGTCATCTTCAAATTTTTCATTTTTTTGATATAATATCTTCTACCATTAAATCATCACAGTCTTCATTATTATCGTAACATGGTAAATTGTTATCTATTGCTGAAAATCCTTCATAGTTAATAATAGGAACTGGCAACATATCCTCATTTTCTTCGTTGCTTAAAATTTCATAAATATCTAAGGGTTTAAAGCCACAATTAGTAAAACAGTTCTGTATTGTGATAGTTTTTATAGCTCGCCAACTGTCAGCGACAAACTGTATTGCTTGCAAAAGGGAAATTTTTGAACGAATCTCTCTGGCTGTTGGGGAACTTGTTAATAAATTCTCATCAATGGATTTTTAAATGTAATTAACCAATTTTCCACGATACAGTCTACAATTTTTTTATTACTCCCATGTCCATTGGTTGCACTAACGATGTGGTATTTGGAGGAAGAAATTCCAGCTGTATATTTTTTAGATTGTCTAAATGAGGATGTGCCGCACAATTGTCAACAACCAGCAAAATTTGTCTTTGTTTAAGTTTAAAATTTCAGTCCCAACTAGTAAGCCAATTTTGAAAAATTTCTGAAGTCATCCACGCATTTTTGTTTGCGTGGTACTACACTGGTAAACCCTCCATTAAATGCCCTTTAAAGCATCGAGGTCTAGCACTCTTTCCTATGATCAGTAGCTTTCGTTTGTCAGTACCTGACATATTTGTTCATCATAACACAGTAATGCGGTCATTCGCCTGTTAATAGCGTGACAGTGCAATGTGTCGATAGCATAAGGAAGCGACTGGCGTAGCACGATAACAGAGGCCGGTTTCATCATCATTGTAAATGTCATCAGCACAAAAATTCGGTAAAAAAAGTAGAAATGTTCGTAGTTTTCCCCTGTTCAGCACTTTCGTGGTAGGCACTGCCCTTTCCACCTTGTGCTTTTTTAAATTTAATTTTGTGTCTTGCTTTTCATCGCGATAACCAACCATCAGTTTCTTTGAAATGATTGCGGCCCAGTTTTTAATTTAACTCCTCTGACTTCGCCTTCAATATTGGGCCGTTGATATTTACGCATTTGGCACTTACAATAAAAAACCATTGATCCAGTGCTTCTTCGACTTCTTGGTCCTTCCCCTTGCGTTTTCTTTTGAATGTTCCTGCTTGTTCTTCTTGTAATACCAATTCCTCACGCAGTTGACTTTCTTGTTGTCAAACACAGGATATGGTAGATTTTGGTATACCAGTTATCTAATCGAGCTGACGATGACTTGTCTTAAGTGGATGGCTTTTTATCTTATCTAGTAAAGCAATTTTACTGAAGAGTGTAAAATCATTTCTTGGCATTTGTGGAAGTGTCAAATTTAAGAAAAAAAATTGTCAAAAAATAAGATAACGCATTGTTCACGTGCGAGGTGTATTTGTGACTGAATAAATACGCAACAATGGAGACAGTCATCACGCGCGAGGTTTATTGATAACTGAATAAGATCGGCTTACGTCGCGCTTATCAGCTGTAAGACTACACATCATATCATATTCTCTGTACATTGTTTTTCTTGAGAATATGCATATCATAATATCTACTGTGATCTTAAATATACTGTACAAATTAAGCGGAATTATGTTCCAAATATAAATATAAATTTACTATTGGTTTCTTGGTTTGGTTTTTGTCCCTTGAGATGTGTCCCAATTAAGAGGAATCCCCTGTACTTTTAATTTATCTGATGATCTTGCTCTAAGTCTATAAACTGTGCTAAAGGATTTTTTGTTCACCGAAAATCAGCGAGACAACAAAAAAAGAAAGGTATAGGCAGAATGCATTGAATTGTTTAATGATGTTTGTATCATCAAAAATCCATTCATTCTACCTAAAAACTAACTATAGTGATCATGACTAGCTTGAGTAATCTCGTGATAAAGACTGTAATTTTATACAGCTTTGAAATTGCAGTTTCTGCACACTCAAAATACTTTAAAATATATTTGGCAACGAGATCTCAATAGTCCTGATCAACAGATTCATTCAATCGAATTAGAGAAATGTTAAGTCAGGCGCTCTTCTGTTTATTTAATTTGAGTTAGAAAATATTAAAACCATATGTATAGATGAATTTTTTAACAACAAAATTGTAAACGGAACAATACCAAAAAACATGATATAACTTTCGGAATAACTGGATGATGCCCTATATATTTTAACGACGCAAAAATGAAATTGGTAATGATTTGAACAATAATTTGAGAAACGTCTCACCAGATTATGATGTGTATACAACATCTAATATCCACTTGTATTACGAATAACCTCATACAGACGAATGTAAAAAGTATTAATTATTTCCCTTCTGCTACACAAAAAAAAACAAAGTAGTCAGCATAATGGCTTATTGTTAGATAGCAAGGCAATAAATGTTTACAAAAATATCTCAACAATAACGTATTGTGGTTGAATTTTTATTTAAATTACAAAAGCGTATGCTTCTCAGCAAAACCTCTTGGATAGACCTGATAAATAGAAAATGTCTTACAGTACACATGAGCTAATTATTATACAGACACGCTCCATTCGACATGATCATATCCAATCCATATAATAAAATATACGTATCTGATAAAATTATAACTACAATACTGAAAATTCGTGTAATGATATACTATCTTTCATAAATATATTTTATATACATCCTAAAATTTACCATAAATATAATAAAATTGATTTGGATTTCTGTGAGTGTTTTTGATGTGCTCTCATTTTTAAAAATCCAATGACGTCATCTTTATACTAAAATAAACTAGTTTTTCTGAACGAGAAGCATTTAAGACGAACCAATTATAATTGTAAGGTAGATTTAATGATATATATAGAATGCATTTTTTTGAACCAATTTATGTATTTATGCATAATATTACTGTATATCCATCACTGAAATGTCTTGTAATATTTGTCTTTTAAATATCTGCTTTATTATCTATGAATATTTGTTCATTTTTTTATCTTACAAAAAACCGAACTGGTGATCTATCACTCGTTAACCTCATGATTTCTAGCCGAATACTATAAACTAAGAGGTAAATTTTGCATTCGCTAAAACTCCTTTAATTTAAGATTAAAGTTATCTGGTTCCTTCACTTTCTTGAATTGAATTATAAACTTTAATTTTTTAAGCTTGTCCATTAAAAACATATATATTTCGTCTATGAGAGTAACAGTAATATAGGTGAACTCGTAGGAACTTGATCAATGTGATAGATCAACTAATTTTCAGTTTTAATTAAACATCGTTACTTGTAAAAATCTTACCATGTACGCCCTATAAAGTGTCTCTAACATACAGAGATTCAGAATCGTCAATATTCATTGATGTCAAATATAATTATCAAAAATTACAGCTATTGTTCTCTTAGTACGTGCCCGATCGATTAAACAGAATGCATAAACACTCTAAATTACCTTATTGTTTTTTATGACTAAATTGATCAGCGGTGTCATTAGAGAAGTTGTATTAAAATGTTATGTCTCGTGATATAGCCGAACGAATATAAACCAACAATAATATTTAAAAACGAAGTGTGAAAGAAGTTAATTGATCAAATTTCTGAACCTATTTATGACAACTATTTGTTTCGATTATTATTGGAGAATATTAAATGATATGCGCTCTCAGTATTTAGCTAGAAAGCTTATAAATATCGTGGTTGACTTAATGTCATATCACAAGCAAAGTAAATCTTTTTTTACATGAACCTGATGCTTGTAGAGTATCTGAATTCCGTATTCCATTACTTGGGTACTACATGCGCTCGTATGGTGTTAAAAATGGACGATATCAAAATTAAAAAAATAAATGTTAGATCAATTGAGTTTAAATATAATTTAAACGGTCATGGTTAAAAAATTAGTTAGTTATTGGTCTTTTTCACTGTATATTTCTACCACTGTCATATTTTCACATCGAGGTGATACACTTATTAACATAGAAAAGAATATATATATTTTCACAAATTCACCAAATTTCAAGACGAAGTGAAAATTATTTCAACTACCCTACTCTATAATATGGAGCATTCTGATTATTAATATTGCACGTAAAAATCTATGTTTATCCGATTAATATTCAAAAGATTGCTAAATTCAAATCTTATTCATGGAATACACAATTTAATATATTATACATTAGATCCTGCTGTATACCCTACAAGATTCTATCACGACACTTAGTCACAAAAAATATTTTAAATAATCCTTTCAATCCTCGTAGGATAGTCTAAAATATCTCATTGTCAAATAATAGTATAGAGAAAATTTGGGAAGTTTATGGACAGCAATGGATGAGAAAACTCACGAATAGTCATATAAAGTTACTAATCATAGCTCATCGGTTCAATGAAATACAACTACGGACACGTTTTGAAGGTCAAGTAAGCCTCTGTTCAAATGATTTATGAAATCTAAATCACTTAAATAAATAAAACCACAAGGAAGTATTTTATGATATTAAAGTATAAAAAATTATATAATATTAACAAATGAGTTCTCAATTAGTAGATTTAGAAGTATTAATTCCAATGCCATGCGCTAGCATTTTATCGTTAGCTTAGACGATACCACAGATTTCTATTTTATTTATATGGCTCAAAATTCAACGATCTATCGATATAAAAAAAATTATTTAAATGTATCGAGTCAAAACCCACAATTTACACAATGTTATGTCATAACGATGCAATAATGAAGTACATTGATACGAATCCTATATATTCTCATCCGTTCGTCAAGGTTTCGGTCATTTGTTTGAGACAATAGAAATTGATCATCTGTATAAGAACTAGAAAAAGGATACCAACAGTTATGATTTAAAATTTCATTTTCAATGAGGAAAATAGACACACTTTTGGGTTTGGCTGATTGGAATCGATATAGAAAGTATTAATAACCGTTTCTAGACAACCACAAATTTCCATCATTTGAAATATAGGATCAAATCTCGATTAGGCGAAGTAATTAAGGCCATATATACTTTCAAATAAGCATATTTGGACATGATAATTAAAAAATTATTTCGAATCAGGTGATATATATGGTAAGTTATATTGAAAATTAAGTAGCCACACAGCTAATATTTGTAAATGCTCCTAATGTTGGTAGATAGCAGATGATAATTTGATTGGTTTTATTGAACATTATGGATATGTAATTTTAATAAAATCAATTGATGCAAAATATCTAAATGCTATTACAGTAATTGCTCGTTAGTGATGCGCGCAAGCGCATCACTAACACATGAGATATATTGCTACGTATGTTTATCAATATTTTCTCCGATGTTTTTGGCAAGTAGTTAAGACCTTTCAATCCAGTTATTAATTTTTTCAGATCGTCTCAACGGTTAATTTGATTTGACTTCAGCTTCCATCTCGATGCTCTCTTCTTGCTGAGATTCGTGCATGGCAAGTTTATGTTTTTCCATGTAGGATGGCTCACAGACATCGCCTGTGTTTTGTTTATTGGCCCTTAAAATGTTTTCGAATTCATAATATGAATGATGGTTTGAATTTGACTTTCATCAGGTGTGGAGTCGTGGGGTGTTTGTTCTTTTAGTTTAAGCTGATCAGGGTGCTTCCTTTTTACAAGTCCTCCTGTGTCCACTTTGTAAGACAAATCTCACGATCTTTCCGTCACCCTTGCAGGATAAAAGCCCCTAGTCAGTTCATTTTCTATCAACCCTTCATCACCTGCTTTAAATTGCCTAAATTTGGAATGTTTATCATGATTATATGACCTTTTCATTCTTGAAAATTCCAGATTTGACACAATACTGGGGCGGATGTTGTCAATTAAGGTATTTAATATACGTTTGAACATAGCTTCGGCTGGACTCCGATTTGAAGACTGATGAGGTGTTATCCGGTACCAAAACAATATAATACTTAAACGTTTCTGGATGTCATGAACGTTCGTTAGTTTTTTGTACCTTGGTTGTTTCGAATTGTTCTATCTACTTGGCCATTGGTTCTCGGGGGGTGTGGGCTTGATGTGATATGTTTTACCCCGTTTCTTTCTAAAAACATGTTAAATTCTGTAGATACGAATTGGGGACCGTTATCAGTAACGACTAGCTTTGGTATACCAAATCGGCTAAAGCTGTCCCTTATGCAAGGAATAATACTTGTTGACGTTGCGTTCTTAAGAGTGTAGACCTCACACCATTTTGAGTGGGCATCCACGATAACAATCCATACAAATCCATCTAGTGGCCCCGTCAGGTCTATATGGATTCTCTCCCATGGTGATTGGGTAATGTTCCATGAATAAAGCGGACTTTCTA
>JWZT01001302.1:15820-27952 GCA_000827895.1 Thelohanellus kitauei | reverse complement strand
ATGGGGCCAGAACCTTATTTGCTCATTTTCCCATTTTATATAAATTTTAATTAATAAATAATGGGTAAACTCAGCCGCAAATCACGTATATCGTTTTCGGGTGCGCAATGTTGAACGCTAGGGATGATCGATAGTAAATGGATCATGCTCGAAAGTAAATGGTAATCCTATAATTTATAAACTAATATTTAATTTTTATCAATATAATTATGTTTTTTCAAGTCGCCTAATCACGATATTCATGCTGTATATTTATACAAAAATGTGAACTTAGTATCTGCGCATGAGCAGTTGTATAAATTAAATTGACAAAATTTTGTTTTGACAATATATGTAATTAAATAACCGTCACTGCGAAGGTTGAGTCTATTTCTGTTTCACCAGGAATGGAATACTAGAAATATTTTGTTGAGAACATAACGAAGGTCACCTTCTGTCTCAAGAATACCTCTATATTATGAATTGATTAACAAAAGGCTGGAAAGTTCAGTTTCGCGTGTAAGTTGATGGAAATGAAAGGTGAAAGTGTAAAACCATCTCAGACATAGCCGGGTAGGACTGCAAACACTTTATAGAGAATTTTTTTATAAACACTGAGGAGAAACGTGTTTTGACAACATCGTTAATTAATAAGTTCAACAAACTCTTCTCGTGATGTTTTGAGGACATCCTCGACAGTTAATGGACTTTATGCTAGTGCAAATGGGGTGTCCAATAGATCCGGAAAATATTTTCACAGTAATTATTATTAATTTTCTTTGATCACGTTCAACTTCATTTTCCTCATAGAGACCAGATAGGGTTGGCGATATCTAAATTTTGTGTGCCAAAGCTGAAATTTCATTCTGAAGGATTCAATCTTTTCTGATAAATCGAAACATGCACAACCTGGTCCTTGCAGTGATAAATTTTAATCATTCAATATGGCAAATATATCTCCTAGATTAGTTCTTTTCTCTACATCGCGTTCTTTGCTATAAAGTGCTTCGAATTGGCGTTTTTCTTTCTGATTACAAAAAGTTTTAGTTCTTCGCGAAGATCAAAAATTTGCTTTAGAACTTTTCCTCTCGATAACGATCTCACTCTGTGTGAAAAATCAGAACGTTATAGTATGATGTAAAATTTTTATAAATTTTTGAAAACAGTCGAGATTTCAAAGGTTTTGTTCATAAACATTGACAGAGTTAATCATATTTATCACTACATTTTTTAATTCCAAATGGCAGTGCTTTTGCTGTCAATATTTATCGATGAATCATATAGTGAGCTTCAGTGATTTTCTGAGATTCATTCTGCAATAAACTTTAAAATCCATACCGAAATTTTAGCATACTTAGTGCATCATCTGTGCACACGCTACAAATACTTTCACAAAGGATTTTAGGGATTTCTAAAAATGATTGACCTATTTCGAATAAATTACGTGACTTAGCAGTTGTTTCAAGAGGTTTACAGGAGAGAAACTCGTTTTTAAAATAAAAATCATGTATAATCCGGCATAAACCAATAATTGTGAGAAAGTTGTAACTTCTGTGGATTCATCAACCTAAATACAGTTTTGAAGTGGAGAATATTTCATTTCCTGGATAATCTGATCGAGAATATCTGCAGAATCAGCTATTCTCATGTATACTGTGTCGTTGGATATGCATATGCATTTAAATTTATAAATAAAATTCCTCTTGAACTAGGACTCGATCAATATCTTTGGTTGCAGGCAAGAATACCTCTTCAGTCGTTTGTGAGTTTTCACAGTTCTAAGGATTCTGAGAGTCACTGAATCAGGTCCTTCAAAATCAGCTATGTGTGGATTATTGAAAGTGCTAAAACGTTAAGCCTGGATTTCCGGACTCCATCAACTGGCAATCTAAAATACGTTGTTGTGATACAAAAAGTTCGGATGCATACAAAAATGACCTTCTAGTTTACTCGGCTTCACGGATTCAACTTTATAACTTCGCCACAAATAACTCATTTGAGTTTTTCAATTCCAGATGTAACTAGTGAGTAAATTCGTGTATTCATTAATCTTGATTGTAGTTTCTATTCTTGACGATCGCTCGTTTCATATTGTTTTTCACGTTTTATTCTTGATATATTCATGAATAGATCTATTAAACGTTGTTTGCTGAGAACGTGCGAGAAGAAACAAAATAGCCATTCTTCCATGTGTAAATGTTACCTTAAATTTCACTGACTATAAACATTATAATTTAAATTTCGCTTCACTCACGACGTTATAAAGTAGAAAAAAAGTTTGATTTGTTCAGTAAAACAAATATATTAAAAATTGTAATGACAGTAAACTCTCGTTACTATGCCACATCTTTACAACTTTAAAGGCACGCGTTGTTAAAAGTCGGGATTTCTGAGTCTTACTCGATTATCACACTTTGGTTCTAAAGGCGAAGCTGCTAACTACAGTTCGTTGGTTTTTTGAAAACTCAAACGGAAGCCAATTTGCTACCAATTGATTTAGGAATCATAGAGGACTCAAGCGCCACTACAAGAAGCTCTCTCTATGACGCATGCTTGAGGCTATAGCCAGTGAGTTGAACGGCACGTTACTTAACGCCATACATGTAGCACAGCATGCTTGGGAGCAGGTCGCCAAGTCGACGATCAGAAACTGTTTTGCGAACGCCAAGTTGATTTTAAGTTTATAATCAATTTAATTAGGTAGGTACCAAATCAGAAGTTTATAATCAGCCCTATTGTTTCTTGATAGGATTTACACAATAACCAGAAAGTTAATATTCATCAAAGAACCTCTATATTTATTTTTGTTAATCTTAATTAAACAAAAACCTTTCTGCATTAATTTCTTCATTAAAGAAAATTATTTGGCAAATATTTGGAAAATTCAAGTAATTTCTTAGAATTCATATTGAGTTCGATGCGTGATTTAATTTCATTCCTATAAGTAATAGATGTGGTTTCTGAAATGCTTTATCGATAACAGCAATGATTACATATGAGAGAGCATCTAATATAGGGTAAATTATCAACAGATCCATAAGTTTTCTGGCCGTATCGTGGCCTAAAAACTTTAGATCAGCGGTATCCAACCTTTTTTCACTTCAGACAACATTCTATAATACTGATACATGGCGGGCATCATTATTTACAAGTAAATTTAATGTTACATTTTTTTAATAATAAATAAAATTTAAAAAATCAAATATAATAACCCATTTTTAACAGGAATCAAACCTCAAAATTTCTATTAACATTAAAATATTATATTAAAAGTCATTTGATATTTGGCACAGCATTTCATTTTCAATTTCTTCATAACTAATGGAGTAAAACGAAATTCCTTCTCTTAAGCAATTTTCAAGATTATCATCACTCAGCCAAGATCTGTAGTTTGATATTATGGTATTCGTGGCTGACAAAATGATTTGCACAGATACGTGGAATAAAACAACAATTTTATATGCTTTAGTTTTCAAGAATGGGAGTAATTTCTATCAACAATATTCCAAATTTTTCATCTGATGCTCTAGATTGTAGGATTTCTTTTTGATGATCACTATTTTTAAACTCTCCTTTATCATCACCTATTAAAAAAAACAAAAATTTGTTCAGCTGTTTGATTCACATTAGTTGACAGGTAAAAATATCTTCTACAAAGGTGATCAGAGGATAAATTATATTAAAACTGTTGAAATCATTTTTCAAACTAGTTTTGGAGGGATTGAATATTTACAACAATAGATCCCGTCAATTTCATCGTCGAATGCTATTTTTTTCATATTTCGAAAATTAGCAAGTTTATTCATTTGGATATTTGATATCCATAGAATCCGTTCAAATAAAAATGAGTTGTTAGATCCTATCATAGAGGCTATATGTACGTTTTTCTCCAAATCTCCAAGTTTAAATGATTTAATTTGTCAATTATATCTGTATTGAAACGCAAATCACTAGCCAAGAAGAGGTGGTTAATTAAAGAAAATTTTGATTTTTAGAATTGAGGTAATCGTATTTCTTCAATTAAATTGACAAATTTTGAGAGTTTTACCATAGCTTAGCTAACATACTTCAAACTGTAATTTTAGATCCCGTTCATAAGAATTCTCAAACAGGTTTTTAAAAATACACAGTTGTAAAGATGTTCCTCTTTATAAGATCACGATGATGGGACCTACTTTCCTGATATATACAAAGAAAATGAATCATATAACTTAAAACTTCCTGTGTGATAATGCAATGGTAAGTCAAAATGTTAGTAAAGGATCTGTCATTCTTACGGAAGAGCTAAATATATTGATATTACCAGCCAGCGTTTCTCCACAATCAATAGTTATTGCCAACAGATTTTGAACGGGCATGCCCATCAAATTAGCATTTATTAAGAATTAGAATGTGTTAAATATCCTGCTCTGCTGTCCATCATTTATTTTTATTGATTTCAATAGTTCTTATTTTATATTAACATAACTAAAAGACATTCTTAATATAACTGTTGTAACGTGTCTGTCTTTTGGACTCGTCAAATTGTCATGAAATCAATTCCATTGTTGTGTTTGCACTCTTTTGAAATATTGTGTATTACTGTAATGATGATATCAGTCAACTTCTCTTTGATTTCTGGCATAATATCACGTTTGTTTTAAAGATTGTCGAATAGGGAATCTGCATCATTCAAGAATGACTTAATTAATAGTTCCTTGTTACTGAAAGGTTTTGTATTTTTTCACGAATATGTGCGACATTTTTAAAGAAGTAATTCTGGCATTTAGAATTTACCACAGGCAGTGGAAAAAGCGACTGTGTGACAGACAGGTTCGATATATGTTGATATATTTTCTTTTTTCTGAATTGAGATTAAAGTGGATAGCTAGTATTAAAATTGAATGAACTATCTAGAAATTACGTTCAATATAATGTTTATTGTAACTGCAAATGTACTGCCACACAACAAACTAATTTATCTTTAATATTGAATAAACAATACAATTCTTCCCTATCAGTACTAAAATTATCGGTCCATCCTCTTTTACTTTTTTTCGGGGTTTAAATTTTTAAAACAATATCTTTGAAAAATAGGGACTCATAATTATTTCTGAATCCTACTTCCGTTTAGTATTTCTCAAAATTGCAAAATCCTATTTTCAGAAACAATATATAAACATTGACAAATCCGAGATTGTTGTCTGCTCTAATTTTACATATTGTATGATTATTTAATGAGCAGAGACAGGTTGCATTTACAGGAATAGAGAACGACCTTTAGCTGTAAATATATAAAATGTCCTACAATTTGATTACAATGATTAATTTTTTCAATTTCAAAAATTTAACTTATATATCAGATCAACATTTTTTTATCGAGCTTGGATAGCCGCGGGTATAGGGTTGGGACCACTGAATTATAATATTGTCGCCACAATACTATTAAGTGAGACTAGTGATAAATGAATGAACATGTTGTTAGAATGGGAATTCAAACTTAAATTATGCAGCTGATTGGTGGCCGCGTCTGATGATAATTGAGGAAACAAAGTACGAATGAAGCCAAAAGCAATACTCTCAGAGCGATGAATATCGGATTTTTGATGTTCAGTTAAAATATTCGTCGTCCCAGATCTTAGATTCGAAGGGACCTGGTGGGACTAGGCCTTTAGCTTGCACGTAACGGTATTTTGTATTGATGTTCGCAATGGAATTCATATCTTGTTCTGTCAGTTGAAGATTGAGGGATTCGAGATTCTCTTTCATTCTGGACTCGCTGGAAGATTTCACCAAAACAGGGGAACCTCGTAGCATTCCCCACTTGAGTAAAACTTGTGCAGGAGTGGCTTTATGGCTCTTGGCAATACTATCTATCACCGGATCTTCAATTATCTTTGGAATTGTTGGCAATGTTATGCCAGCTTGTTCCATTTTTGTGTTAGGAGAGCCAAGAGGAGAATACGCGGTAATCTCGATTCGATTATCCTTGCAAAAACGAACCAGTTTATTTTGTGGTAAATATGGATGAAGTTCAACTTGATTTCATTCCAAAAATATACCTTGATTGTTTTCAGGCTTTTCGCCTTCTTCTAGGAGCCATTGTAACTTTGTGGTGGTAAAATTGCTGACTCCAATGTGTTTAGCCTTCCCAGATTCCTTGAGTTTGACCATCTCTCTCCAGGTTTCCATAACCCACTCCTTTTTGCAGTACAAGGGCTCATTCTGCTCGCTGAATCGGAAAGGAATGTGAATCTGATAATATTGAAATGCAATACAAGATACACATCCAGATAGTCTAGTTTCAGGTTTTCTAACGTAGTCTGACACGCCGGAGAAACGCGATGGGGAAAGTGGTCGGTTGACCTTTTCATATGCTCAATAATACCATAACTTTGAAACAACGTACAAATCCTTACGGTTTGGAACCTTTGAAAAAGCATTTCCAATCTCCGCCTCATTACCATAAATGTGGGCACAATCTATATGATTGTATCCAGCCTTTATTGCAGCAGCTACGAGCGTTTCGGCTGACTCATTTGGGATTTGCCAGGTTCTTAAGTGTTAAACAGAAATACCCGAATCCTATCATTGGCATCCCGATCATTCCAGATTTCGGTATTGATGAAGACATCCACGATTTTAAATATTATCAAAGAGAACGTATCATCGATGGCTTAAATACATGGATAAAGAAAAAGGTTGTGCTAATACGCATAAATTTTCAATTAATTATAAATTTCGAAATGAAAAGTTTTACTTATATCAGACAAAAACTAATATCGAAAACTAAAATTTTTTTATAGTATGTTTTTCTCATTAACCGATTTGTACATATTTTCATGTTGAAAAAAATGTTGGTAATATAAATCATGTCGATTAATCTATTGTTAAATTACATATATGTCAAATATAGGGTTTGTCAATCTATTTAATAACCTTTGCAATCTATTGTATAAAAGTTGACACAAATCAAAAGATAATGATACCAGTGGGGTAATTGACTTTCTTTTATCAAATTTTTTCAGGCGATCTCAAAATTCTCAAGTACATTAATAGCGCAAAACTTGCTATAAAATGTCCTTGAATCGAATGGTGTTTACTAAAAAATGGATGCACTGGTTGTAAACGAATCAAACCAGCAAGGCGGTTTTTCCCATTTATTTAAATTCACAAGAAATTTGGAAAATTCCATAGACCCTATATTTATAGGAAACTATCTGGAAAGGATTCTATGTATGATTGTAATGCTTAATTATTCGCGGTTAGGCACAAATCAAAAGTAATATCCTTACTCCATGGTTGAATTGGCTTTCAAACATGTTTTCATTTGTATCCATAAACTGATTCGTGTTCCATTAAGACTCTATATAGAAGTTTTGAAATGAGCTTACTCTTAAAAGAATCCAAATGATCTGTAAATTTGTAAAGTTGCCAAATCAAGGTTAATTATCCCTCTCATGCAATTATTTGTTTATTTGTGGCAACTTTTATCAAATAAGTTTCAAAAATTATTAAATAGATCGAAAAACCCTATATAAACAAAAATATAAAAACTTTTACAAAATAAATGAGCCTAACTCTGAGTATCAGGCATTTATGCAATTTCTCTGGCTACTTTGGAATTTATTACCCTTTGAGATATTGGAAATACAAATTTGTGCTCTTCTATCCTATGGGTCCTTTCCCATAAGATTCCCTTACTCAAGCCTTTGTTTTGGTTGGCCACTCGCAAAAAATGCTTGCATGCTATATAATACACTTAAAATTGTCAATCTTGTATCTTGTAATAATGGAGCTAGTCCACCTCAACGTCAACTAATCTATTACTAACCATCTTCACAGTTTCGATTATCGTCTTTTCTCCTCGACATCTACGTGAAAAACATGTATCTGAAAAGGAGTGCTCAAAATCATAAGAAGATGTAATGCAATCTATTAGTTCGTTTGATTCTGTATCTTCGACGAGTGGATAGGCTTCCTTCTATTATCCTTCGCTCCACGCTGTTTATTCAGTTTATTACGTTAAAACTTTGTATGACCCATCTTTTTTGAAGTAGAAGCAAACTGCATCACCTCTGCAGAATATCGAGGAGTGGTTTGGACCACCATATTTCGAACAAGGCTAGGTGTTTTCATTCATGATCCTGTTCTTGTAGTAGAACAATTTTCTGCCCGTGTCTCTCATGCTTGTACGTTCCCTGTTGATGGAGTTTAGGGAATCTTTCTTCATCGATTTCCTTAACTTGTGGACTTTAGAAATAAGAGAATCGAGAGGAATGTCATATAACATCGTGGCAAGGGTAGAATATTGTTCTGGGATGGCGCCACAAATTTTTAAAATAGTTAACCCTGTACCATGAGTTTGTTTTGATCCTCGCACCGCGAAGGTTTCGAATCCTCCCAGCATATTCAGAGACTCGTTCTCCGGGGTGAAAGATGGTCTCTCAAAGTTGGAGGAATGCGTCGGATTTGCTTGGCTAGGGCGTGGGTTAAAAATTCTGATGAGATGGGATTTATATGGCTCATGCAACTATGTGCATGTGTCATTCGTATCAGAACTTGATAACACACAGTTTTGTCTAGAAGATGCCATGAGATGCCCTCATTATACGAAGGCACGGGTTAGATTTACACAAGTTTTTGCGCTTGACAGTTTACTCAAACTCGGATTTGGTTCATCGTGTCGTCAAAACGTCTAAACACATGATTCTCCATAGATGTTCTGCTTACACCACTGTACTCAGTTGCAATTAGACAATATGACGTTAATGAGGCATCATAATACTATTAATGTATCTTGATAACTAAATCAGAACTTTGATGATATGCTTGCCAGTGATTTCCGCAAATATTCTGTTAATATCTGCGATTTTGCAGATATTTCATAAGGTATGCCAAGGCTTCATAAAAACAATTTCAACAATATAAGGACATTTTAGAGTTATTTAAAGAGAAATTTCGCCTTCAAATCTTCTCATTCTATAAGCACGAACAATCATTTTTTTTGATCAACGGATGGTAGATATCGTTATACAGAACGAATCTGACAAATGCAAATCTCAAGAATTTACGAACATGTTTGATAATTATAATACACGTCTATTGTAAGCCCAGTTAATTGGTCTAAAAATTAATTGGGAGCTGTATTTGTTCACTTAATGAAGCTATTTGCAAATGATAAAATATCGAAAATTTACGACACAAAATTTGACTGTCGCCACTACAACAATAGAATCATATTTGCGATGAAGTATCTACATATATCTGATGAAGTATTCTCTGATTTATGGCAGGTTGTTGGTGTCAATATAAAAAATTTCATATAAGAGATTATGAAAAAGAAAAAACATAATACTCTTTTTGAGAGACGAATATCAGATTTTCGATATTCAGTTATAATATTCCTCATCCCAGACCTTCGCATCCAATTTGCCTGGCGGAATTACGAAATTGAAATGTATGTAACGGTTTTTAGTGTTGATGCTCGAAATGGACTTCAGGTCTTGTTCAGTCAGCTGAAGATGCAGGGATTCAAGATTCTCTTTCATTCTGGACTCGCTGGAGGATTTCACCAAAACAGGGGACCCACGTAGCATTCCCCACTTGAGCAGGAGTGGCTTGATGGCTCTTGGCAATACTAGCGATCAAGGGGTCTTCAATAATCTGAGGAATTCCTGGTAATGTTGTGTCAACTAGTGCCATTTTTGTTTTAGGAGAACCAAGTGGAGAATATGCAGTAATCTCGATTTGATTATCCTTGCAAAAACGCATCAGTTTATTTTGTGGTAAATATGGATGAAGTTCAACTTGATTTCATTCCAAAAATATACCTTGATTGTTTTCAGGCTTTTCGCCTTCTTCTAGGAGCCATTGTAACTTTGTGGTGGTAAAATTGCTGACTCCAATGTGTTTAGCCTTCCCAGATTCCTTGAGTTTGACCATCTCTCTCCATGTCTCTAAAACCCACTCCTTTTTACAATACAAGGGTTCATTCCGCTCGCTAAATCGGAAAGGGTTGTGAATCTGGTAATATTGAAATGCAGTACAAGATAAACATCCAGATAGTCTAGCTTCAGGTTTTCTAATGTTGTCTGAAAAGCTGGAGCAACGCGATGGGGAAAGTGGTCGTTTGACCTTTTCTTATACTGAAGAATACCATAACTTTGAGACGATGTACAAATCTTTACGGCTAGGAACCTTTGAAAAAACCTTGCCAATCTCAGCCTCATTCTCATACACGTGGGCGCAATCGATATGGTTGTAACCAACTTTTATTGCGGTCGCTACCAGGGATCCAGCTGACTCTTTGGGTATTTGCCAGGTTCTTGTAAGAAAATTCGAAATACCCGAATCCAATCATTGGCATTCCGATAATTTCAGATCTGGGTATTGAAGAACACATTCAGTCAAGTTGTTATTATTTAAGGCGCAAGCTTATTATTTGAAGATTACACGCTTAACCCAAAAATGGTTTTCCCATGGGTATAAATTGTCAATTCAGCTAAATTTTAAAGGCAATAATATTACTTAATGACAGAACAGGATGTTTATAACTAACTCAAAGATGAATTATAACAACTTCTTCTTGTTGTTTGAATCTACTTATGCTTATTTTCGCGTAAAAACCTATTTGTGATCTCAAACAAATCCACCAATATTTTTTATTTCTCAATGGTTGGAATATTTCCCTTGCGATTTCAAACATCACTTGGGACATCATCCGAAAATACAAAAGGGTATTCTCTCTTTATGATGTGATTTATCTGGTAAAAATTATCAGATATTTTATGGTATTATTTGGAAACATAAATTGCATGATTTGGAGATATTTTACAGTGTTCGAATTTGTATATACGCTACCCAATAAATCATTGAAATTTGTCTATGTCCCACTGTTTAACGATTGTGTTCAAGTTCTCTATAAGGCCAAATATCCTCATCGCCAATCCATAATTATTCTTTTTTTCAAATTATTATACAAATGCGTAGGTTTTACTTTGTTAAATAAAAATCATACACGCCAAATCTTGTGATTTAAGCAGGAAATGATCAGTTTTTATATTTTTCTAGAGATGTTTGATGATATCGACAAACCTTGATTAAACTTGTGATGTATGATCGCACTTGTAAAAATTAGGTTATTTTCCATTTTCTTGTTGTAAGAATTAGCGCGCGAATTTTTTAATCGATAGTAAATTACACCCCAAATTATTTTACCCATTTCAACAACTATCAATATAAGTGTGTTAAGGGTTTTAGCACCTCTTTAGGTTTTTGATTAAATGAACTCTCTTTTTCTAAGAGCTGTTCAATTCTATATAGAGGGGGTGGGGAATTTTTTTGGCCTGTGGATTACATGATTGTAATTTTGGTCAGCGAATGATGGCATGTTTTGTAATATTGATTAGTTATGTTTCATGCAAAGATATTATAGATCAGGGATTGGCAACATATGGCCCGAAACGATATTTTGTCTAGTCCGCCAACAGTTTTTGAACATATATGGTGATGTGGCATTAGAGAATATCCTATCAAAGTCACAAACTACTTTCATACTGTATCGGTATAATCGGTTGTTTGATCACTTCACTAAATAAAAATGACTTTGATAAATATGCAATTCTCGCTATCAACTTTATATTTCTTGGCAACATTTATGATCACATACTAACGATATACTCTTAATTTAAACGAAAGTAACTGAAGAATAACTAATATTTGATCTTTTAGTACGTTTTTACGGAAGTCGACTAGAAAGCAATATGTTTGTTGTACAGTTAAAGTGTGTCAGTGTTTAAAGAGGACAAAATTTGCAGTCATTTTGTGCAAAACATACAGACTACGGCTGTACTGTATCAACAGAAGAATGACAAATTCGAGGAAAATAACTGGACAGAAAACTTATAAGTAGCAGGATTTCATCCGAATAGACAAAATACCTCAGAAAACAGTTATTCGGGACAGCTTTGTAGCCGAACATAACAATGCTTAGCACCCTAAATCGCTCTGTGATGGTGGATTTTCCAAAAAGTACATGCTCGATGTGGTAGAACAAGTCTGTCCAGAACAGAAAAACTTTCGAGAAGTCAGCTTATCGAGAAGAACTGTTTCTCGCCGCACTAAAGAAATTGCTGAGGATCTGAAATCACGGCCTATAAGGCTTGTATCTTT
>JWZT01001302.1:0-11944 GCA_000827895.1 Thelohanellus kitauei | reverse complement strand
AAGATTAAAAAAGATTAATTTTAAGCACATTGTCAATATGCGATTATCAAATATTGTTGTGGTTTTGAATCAATTTTTATCTTTTTATACAAATATATGGAGAATAGACTTTAAAGGTTTCCAGTTTTTAACCGTCGTCTAAAAATTAAGTTAATTTACTCGTTTTTGTTGTGTGATTCGTAGATTTAGAGGTCAGTACAAAAGATAATAATGCAGTAACGAATGATTTTCATATGCGAATAAACCTCAAATACATCTAAAAATGAAACGAAACAACAAAAATTTCAAAGAGCTAAAAATGTGATGAAATTTGTATATCATTACATCAATTAACATTGTACTGAAATGTTTAGGTTTCCCCCTAATTCATATAAAACTCTATTTGCTTTATATTTGGATTTCGTCGTTTAAAATCCAAAAAGATTAATATTGCGCGTCACTTCACGACTCAATCTTTCTTAGATAAATGTCAAATACTCTCTCAATTCAGATTCACGTAAAGATTACATATAATAATAAATCGATTTTCAGGCAACTCAACAGTCATTTTTGAACAAAGATAACGGATACAGTAAGAATGCTGTCCTTGCGTCGTATGAATTACCTCTATTCGTTCACAAAATGTAGCCGTTTACAAATACAGATGAAATAATCCAAACTTATCTTAACATTAATCCTAGAATTTTTGGTGATAAAAACCGTAGAAAAAATTTTACCGGATCCTTTAATCATATAATACGATGATCAGAGCAGTTGAAGACTCAGCTAGCGATGTTCATTGTCAATTATTAGAACATAAAAAATTGTATTTGTTTTAACTGACATGGATGAATCAAATCACATTTCTGAAAAAGCTTAAGTGGAAGTTTCTGTTCGACGAATTTATTACAATTTTGATGTCATTGAAGAACTATTCGGACTTGAGACTATATATTCAACTACCAAAAGAAGTGATCTGCTCTAAATTCAAATATTTTGGATATATACACAAGATAGAACGGATAAAATTCATTAGTAAATGCACAGAGAATGAGCTCCGGTTATGATGTTAATAAATCTGGATGTCTGACATTACTAGACCAATTCTTGGTCGTCCAATATGGATATATCCCTGTATTTTTGTTAACGAAACTCTATGTGGAAAACGATGAATCTAAAACAGATAATTGATATTGTTATTCAATGGGTCAACAAAATCTGAATCAATGCTCTGAGCCGACGAAAGTTAAAGGAATTTCTATTGGACATGAACCAAGAATACCCCAAAGTAGTGATATACTTTGAAGTAAAATGGTTATTAAAAGGAAGCTTCTGTCACGTTTTTGGTTATTAACAAAACATATCAATCCCTTTCGTCTGAAAATTATGAATTCCAAACAGAAAGGATATATATTGAATGATCGTTATTTAAGATAAATGACATTTATGGTGGCATAACATATTAAAACTGTTTGAGAGGCTTAAATGCAAAGAATAACAATTCATAATTTTATGATGACGCATGTGCGTTCAAAAGTAACTTAGGTCTGTTTATAGGATAGCTTGCGGGAATGAAATTAAAATGCGTTTCTGACGCTAAAGGCTCGTTAACCAGACACAATCATTTGACGTTTTACAGTACAAGATTAATGTGGAAAGACTCGAATATTTTCAGCCACGATTTAAAGAATTTGTGTAGAGAAGCATAATGTTTTTCCATTTTTATTGATTCTTCGTTGTTTCCCGAAACCGAGATTTGCAAATAGCATGAAAATCTTCAAATAGAGGTAGTTTGTATGAAATTAATTCTAAACGGTGAATAAGATTTCTTGAACATACTGTTTCACATTCACAGGACCATAAAATTTTATTCTGCGGACACTGCATGAGGCATAGTTTCTAAACATACGTTCGTTTGCCCAAATATACATTTATCGATTTTGTTCTACCTACAGTAATGAGCAGTCATTTCCAACGAAAACAGTTTAAATGACAAGAAACGTTCGAGACACGCAGAAAATACCTCTCTTTGCAATTATGTAATGAGAAAGCCATTTTTGCGCCAAGATATTGAAAAACTGGAATCGAAGGTAAATTGACTAATTGTTGAGAATAGTATAAATTTTATCAGAAATATTTTTAAAAATCAATTTTATTTTGTATCGTAAATATACTGATATTTAAAAATGAGTCATTTTATGTTTCGTATTGCATTGCTTTGGATTAAAAAATGAGATTATGTATTTATGGAATTTAATAAGGCCGTTTCTCGCAGCTTGTAAAGCGTGGGAATCCCTAATTTAAACAAAGGCAAGACCCTACTTGAGAAAATCACCGGTGATGATAATGGATGCCAAACACGGTAAAAGTAATTTGGGACAAATAAATGCAAATAGATGGGAAAAGATAAAAGCTGACGTCACGTATGCCGCTGTTTGGTTACCTGATCCAATGATATTTATTGAAAGAATAAATGAAAGAATCAAAAAGCGATATGTCTTTTAGAATGATATATGTCAGGTTTTGGATGTTCAGTTATAATATTCGTCGTCCCAGACCTTTGCATCTGCTTCACCTGGTGGAATTACGATTTTGAAATCCAAGTAACGATGTTTGGTGGTAATGCTCGAAATGGACTTCATGTCCTGTTCTGTCAGCTGGAGATGGAGAGATTCGAAATTCTCTTTAAGCCTGGACTCGCTGGAGGATTATACCAAAACAGGGAACCCACGTTGAATTCCCCATTTGAGTAAAACTTGTGCAGGAGTGGCTTTATGGCTCTTGGCGATACTAGCTATCAACGGGTCGTCAAGAACTGTGGAATTCCAGGCAATGTTGTATCAGCTATTTGGTTTTTTGTGTGAGGAGAGTCAAGTGGAGAATACGCAGTAATCTCGATTCGATTTTCCTTACAGAAACGTAACAGTTTATTTTGAGGCAAATAGGGATGAAGTTCGACTTGAGTTTATTCAAAAATTTACCTTGATTGTTTTCGGGCTTTTCGCCTTCATCAAGCAACCATTGTAATTTTGTGGTGGTAAAATTGCTGACTCCAATGCGTTTAGCCTTCCCAGATTCCTTGAGTTTGACCATTTCTCTCCATGTCTCTAAAACCCACTCCTTTTTGCAGTACAAGGGCTGATTCTGCTCGCTGAATCGGAAAGGAGTGTGTATCTCACAATTATGAAATGCGGTACAAGATAAACATCTAGATAGTCTAGCTTCAGGTTTTCTAATGTTTTCTGACAGGCTGGAGCAACGCGATGAGTAAAGTGATCGTTTGACCTGTTCTTTTACTTAAGACTACCATAACTTTGAGACGATGTACAAATCTTTACGATCCGGAATCGTTGAAAAAACCTTGCCGATCTCGGCTTCATTCTCATAAAGGTGGGCGCAATCGATATGATTATAACCAACTTTTATTGCTGTCTCTACCAGAGATTGAGCTGACTCTTTGGGAATTTGCCAGGTTCTTGTATGAGAAACTGAAATACCCAAATCCTATCATTGGCATCCCAATAATTTCAGATCTGGGTATTGACGAAGACATCCAGCCCGATTTTAAATGTTTTCAAACCCAGCGTTTCATTTAAATACATGGATAAAGAGTAAAGTTTTGCTCATTTGCATGAATTTTCAATTAATTATTAATTTTCAGATGAAAAATATTACTTTAAGCCACCAACAAATGTTTGTTAACAACTAACAGCTGCTTATCAACAACTAAAGTTTAATTAAAGCATGCTTTTCTTTGTCATGAACCGATTGATACATATTTTCACTTTTAAGCATATGGTTCTAATCTTAATCATGTCGACCTATGCTTTGTTCAATTACACGCTGGTTATATTTTTCCTCTCCTTTTCCACTAATTATTCACAGGTTGTCTGAACAAACCATAAAATAATTATCTTTTTTAGATGCATCTTATCACATGAGAACTCATCAGGAATATTCTCTCATCTGTGGGATCCACAAATTGCGGGAATATGAACCATTTTCTCTCAATAGAATTTATTAAGCCGTCACACAGTGGGTAAATGAAAATTTAGAGAAGTAAGACTTCGTGATAAAGGTAACCAAGTTCACCCTGGTTCAATATCCAGCTGACCAATCCGTGATAGTAGTTTTTTAGATAATAATAAAAAAAATTCAACGAGGATCTATTTTCAGTCACAAAAACCCCTGCAGCATCTTTTGCAGAGAAAATAAAATAGGCAGCATTTTTTTATTTGATTGGTCGTTTATAATGAAATAATATCGGTAACACACAACATCTGAGATGAATGATAAAACTTGTTAAAATTGAGTCAAATTCTGTTTATGGCCATAGGATTAAAAACGTGCATTTGGGTGGAAATAAACTACATCAAAAAATCTTTTATCTCTTTGAATACACGTGAATGTATACATGCGCTAAGAGTATTTGTCTATTTTTAGGATACTGACAAAATGAACTTTCTTCATAATCTGGCCCTTCTATGCTCTATAGCAGGGCTGTGAAATTTCGTGTCACGAGACCTGCATTGTTGGATTTAAGATTAGTGAAGTATCACCTTTAAAAATAGTACCTTTATTCTGAAAGAATGGCTTTAAATCCTATCATAAATATTAATAAAAGAGAAGCGGCTATTGTTAATATATTTGATTTGTTAATTTCAAACCAAAGACACATTCTAACGCATTTAAGTTTATAATCAATTTAATTAGGTAGGTACCAAATCAGAAGTTTATAATCAGCCCTATTGTTTCTTGATAGGATTTACACAATAACCAGAAAGTTAATATTCATCAAAGAACCTCTATATTTATTTTTGTTAATCTTAATTAAACAAAAACCTTTCTGCATTAATTTCTTCATTAAAGAAAATTATTTGGCAAATATTTGTAAAATTCAAGTAATTTCTTAGAATTCATATTGAGTTCGATGCGTGATTTAATTTCATTCCTATAAGTAATAGATGTGGTTTCTGAAATGCTTTATCGATAACAGCAATGATTACATATGAGAGAGCATCTAATATAGGGTAAATTATCAACAGATCCATAAGTTTTCTGGCCGTATCGTGGCCTAAAAACTTTAGATCAGCGGTATCCAACCTTTTTTCACTTCAGACAACATTCTATAATACTGATACATGGCGGGCATCATTATTTACAAGTAAATTTAATGTTACATTTTTTTAATAATAAATAAAATTTAAAAAATCAAATATAATAACCCATTTTTAACAGGAATCAAACCTCAAAATTTCTATTAACATTAAAATATTATATTAAAAGTCATTTGATATTTGGCACAGCATTTCATTTTCAATTTCTTCATAACTAATGGAGTAAAACGAAATTCCTTCTCTTAAGCAATTTTCAAGATTATCATCACTCAGCCAAGATCTGTAGTTTGATATTATGGTATTCGTGGCTGACAAAATGATTTGCACAGATACGTGGAATAAAACAACAATTTTATATGCTTTAGTTTTCAAGAATGGGAGTAATTTCTATCAACAATATTCCAAATTTTTCATCTGATGCTCTAGATTGTAGGATTTCTTTTTGATGATCACTATTTTTAAACTCTCCTTTATCATCACCTATTAAAAAAAACAAAAATTTGTTCAGCTGTTTGATTCACATTAGTTGACAGGTAAAAATATCTTCTACAAAGGTGATCAGAGGATAAATTATATTAAAACTGTTGAAATCATTTTTCAAACTAGTTTTGGAGGGATTGAATATTTACAACAATAGATCCCGTCAATTTCATCGTCGAATGCTATTTTTTTCATATTTCGAAAATTAGCAAGTTTATTCATTTGGATATTTGATATCCATAGAATCCGTTCAAATAAAAATGAGTTGTTAGATCCTATCATAGAGGCTATATGTACGTTTTTCTCCAAATCTCCAAGTTTAAATGATTTAATTTGTCAATTATATCTGTATTGAAACGCAAATCACTAGCCAAGAAGAGGTGGTTAATTAAAGAAAATTTTGATTTTTAGAATTGAGGTAATCGTATTTCTTCAATTAAATTGACAAATTTTGAGAGTTTTACCATAGCTTAGCTAACATACTTCAAACTGTAATTTTAGATCCCGTTCATAAGAATTCTCAAACAGGTTTTTAAAAATACACAGTTGTAAAGATGTTCCTCTTTATAAGATCACGATGATGGGACCTACTTTCCTGATATATACAAAGAAAATGAATCATATAACTTAAAACTTCCTGTGTGATAATGCAATGGTAAGTCAAAATGTTAGTAAAGGATCTGTCATTCTTACGGAAGAGCTAAATATATTGATATTACCAGCCAGCGTTTCTCCACAATCAATAGTTATTGCCAACAGATTTTGAACGGGCATGCCCATCAAATTAGCATTTATTAAGAATTAGAATGTGTTAAATATCCTGCTCTGCTGTCCATCATTTATTTTTATTGATTTCAATAGTTCTTATTTTATATTAACATAACTAAAAGACATTCTTAATATAACTGTTGTAACGTGTCTGTCTTTTGGACTCGTCAAATTGTCATGAAATCAATTCCATTGTTGTGTTTGCACTCTTTTGAAATATTGTGTATTACTGTAATGATGATATCAGTCAACTTCTCTTTGATTTCTGGCATAATATCACGTTTGTTTTAAAGATTGTCGAATAGGGAATCTGCATCATTCAAGAATGACTTAATTAATAGTTCCTTGTTACTGAAAGGTTTTGTATTTTTTCACGAATATGTGCGACATTTTTAAAGAAGTAATTCTGGCATTTAGAATTTACCACAGGCAGTGGAAAAAGCGACTGTGTGACAGACAGGTTCGATATATGTTGATATATTTTCTTTTTTCTGAATTGAGATTAAAGTGGATAGCTAGTATTAAAATTGAATGAACTATCTAGAAATTACGTTCAATATAATGTTTATTGTAACTGCAAATGTACTGCCACACAACAAACTAATTTATCTTTAATATTGAATAAACAATACAATTCTTCCCTATCAGTACTAAAATTATCGGTCCATCCTCTTTTACTTTTTTTCGGGGTTTAAATTTTTAAAACAATATCTTTGAAAAATAGGGACTCATAATTATTTCTGAATCCTACTTCCGTTTAGTATTTCTCAAAATTGCAAAATCCTATTTTCAGAAACAATATATAAACATTGACAAATCCGAGATTGTTGTCTGCTCTAATTTTACATATTGTATGATTATTTAATGAGCAGAGACAGGTTGCATTTACAGGAATAGAGAACGACCTTTAGCTGTAAATATATAAAATGTCCTACAATTTGATTACAATGATTAATTTTTTCAATTTCAAAAATTTAACTTATATATCAGATCAACATTTTTTTATCGAGCTTGGATAGCCGCGGGTATAGGGTTGGGACCACTGAATTATAATATTGTCGCCACAATACTATTAAGTGAGACTAGTGATAAATGAATGAACATGTTGTTAGAATGGGAATTCAAACTTAAATTATGCAGCTGATTGGTGGCCGCGTCTGATGATAATTGAGGAAACAAAGTACGAATGAAGCCAAAAGCAATACTCTCAGAGCGATGAATATCGGATTTTTGATGTTCAGTTAAAATATTCGTCGTCCCAGATCTTAGATTCGAAGGGACCTGGTGGGACTAGGCCTTTAGCTTGCACGTAACGGTATTTTGTATTGATGTTCGCAATGGAATTCATATCTTGTTCTGTCAGTTGAAGATTGAGGGATTCGAGATTCTCTTTCATTCTGGACTCGCTGGAAGATTTCACCAAAACAGGGGAACCTCGTAGCATTCCCCACTTGAGTAAAACTTGTGCAGGAGTGGCTTTATGGCTCTTGGCAATACTATCTATCACCGGATCTTCAATTATCTTTGGAATTGTTGGCAATGTTATGCCAGCTTGTTCCATTTTTGTGTTAGGAGAGCCAAGAGGAGAATACGCGGTAATCTCGATTCGATTATCCTTGCAAAAACGAACCAGTTTATTTTGTGGTAAATATGGATGAAGTTCAACTTGATTTCATTCCAAAAATATACCTTGATTGTTTTCAGGCTTTTCGCCTTCTTCTAGGAGCCATTGTAACTTTGTGGTGGTAAAATTGCTGACTCCAATGTGTTTAGCCTTCCCAGATTCCTTGAGTTTGACCATCTCTCTCCAGGTTTCCATAACCCACTCCTTTTTGCAGTACAAGGGCTCATTCTGCTCGCTGAATCGGAAAGGAATGTGAATCTGATAATATTGAAATGCAATACAAGATACACATCCAGATAGTCTAGTTTCAGGTTTTCTAACGTAGTCTGACACGCCGGAGAAACGCGATGGGGAAAGTGGTCGGTTGACCTTTTCATATGCTCAATAATACCATAACTTTGAAACAACGTACAAATCCTTACGGTTTGGAACCTTTGAAAAAGCATTTCCAATCTCCGCCTCATTACCATAAATGTGGGCACAATCTATATGATTGTATCCAGCCTTTATTGCAGCAGCTACGAGCGTTTCGGCTGACTCATTTGGGATTTGCCAGGTTCTTAAGTGTTAAACAGAAATACCCGAATCCTATCATTGGCATCCCGATCATTCCAGATTTCGGTATTGATGAAGACATCCACGATTTTAAATATTATCAAAGAGAACGTATCATCGATGGCTTAAATACATGGATAAAGAAAAAGGTTGTGCTAATACGCATAAATTTTCAATTAATTATAAATTTCGAAATGAAAAGTTTTACTTATATCAGACAAAAACTAATATCGAAAACTAAAATTTTTTTATAGTATGTTTTTCTCATTAACCGATTTGTACATATTTTCATGTTGAAAAAAATGTTGGTAATATAAATCATGTCGATTAATCTATTGTTAAATTACATATATGTCAAATATAGGGTTTGTCAATCTATTTAATAACCTTTGCAATCTATTGTATAAAAGTTGACACAAATCAAAAGATAATGATACCAGTGGGGTAATTGACTTTCTTTTATCAAATTTTTTCAGGCGATCTCAAAATTCTCAAGTACATTAATAGCGCAAAACTTGCTATAAAATGTCCTTGAATCGAATGGTGTTTACTAAAAAATGGATGCACTGGTTGTAAACGAATCAAACCAGCAAGGCGGTTTTTCCCATTTATTTAAATTCACAAGAAATTTGGAAAATTCCATAGACCCTATATTTATAGGAAACTATCTGGAAAGGATTCTATGTATGATTGTAATGCTTAATTATTCGCGGTTAGGCACAAATCAAAAGTAATATCCTTACTCCATGGTTGAATTGGCTTTCAAACATGTTTTCATTTGTATCCATAAACTGATTCGTGTTCCATTAAGACTCTATATAGAAGTTTTGAAATGAGCTTACTCTTAAAAGAATCCAAATGATCTGTAAATTTGTAAAGTTGCCAAATCAAGGTTAATTATCCCTCTCATGCAATTATTTGTTTATTTGTGGCAACTTTTATCAAATAAGTTTCAAAAATTATTAAATAGATCGAAAAACCCTATATAAACAAAAATATAAAAACTTTTACAAAATAAATGAGCCTAACTCTGAGTATCAGGCATTTATGCAATTTCTCTGGCTACTTTGGAATTTATTACCCTTTGAGATATTGGAAATACAAATTTGTGCTCTTCTATCCTATGGGTCCTTTCCCATAAGATTCCCTTACTCAAGTATCTCATATTAAAATATTTTTACCAAATATAGGTCTAAATAGTCCAGCCTTAGATCTCTTAAAGTCGATTTACAGGCAGGGCCCACTCGATCTGGTGTGTGATCAGTACACCTAGTGATGTTATTAATTACCATAATTTAGAAGTTATGAAAAGATCTTGTCGATTTTTGACGTGTTCCAACGCTAGACCTATCATTGGTTCATTTTTATAGATTTTGGCACAGTCGAAACTGGTGTAGCCTAATTTTATTGCCGTAGAAATGACTGAACTGATGGAATCAAGTGGTAAAAAAGACGTTCTGATTAAACTGTAGAATACCCGAACCCAATCATTGGCATCCCGATAATATCAGATCTTGGTATTGGTGATAACATCCAGCCCGATTGATATTATATGCGCAAGTCTATCCATACAATTACTATTCACAACCCTATTTTCCAACCTTTCGATTGATGGATTAAAGATTTTCGCATTCGAAAACATTTTTAAATCAAACCCGATATCGCGTGAGATAAAGTGCTAATAATGGCATCAGCATTATTTAGAGTTCTGACTGGGAATTTTTAATGAAGGCTCATATGTAAGAGGTTCATTAATCCTTGGATTAACATTACTGTGTTGGCTTATGTTAATTTGCTTCTCTCAGATTTTGATCTCTACTCTGTTGTATTCTTCAAACTATTTCTTAGATTTATGAAGATAAGAAGGATATGGTGGCTAACATGATCTCAAATCCTGGACTATTCTTTAAAAATGATCGTATTTTACTTTTTTGACAAATATCCTTATAAATTTAAGAAATCTTTAGCCTCTATTAGTTTTTAAGGTCAATGAAACATATAAAAATACCTTGATGGGCTCTACATAGTAATTTATACCCTCGAGCACATCAGAACTTTCATAAACCTTCACATATCTTGGGAAAACAATATTAAACGTTTTATATTCTACTACGGAAGTTTTGTGATATATTATAACTCCACCTGCCTTGATTATGCGGTCTTAACATTTTTTCGTGTAACAAAAATGTTTTTCGAACGTTTCCAATCCTTAAAAAGATTCTCGAGCATACAATACTCTCTTCAATTATGACATATACTGTCTAGCAGCGACCCGTTTGCCTTATCCAGTAATCCTCCGTTTCAGTTTATTCAGTAAATATCGCTTAAGGGTTGACAATGAATACATCAAGAAAGAGCGTATGTTTCGTTTTGTAACATACCTGGCTTTATTTGCTGATAACACAGAGAAGAATCTTTAATATACAATCTCTGTAATCTGGGCCTCATCCGATTTGGTTTGAATACTGAGATTTGTCGAAAAAAAATTTTTGGATGAAGAACAGACATCCATCACTATTCCTGGCCAATTCTACGTAAATGCAATATAAAATTTTATGTTTTACAATTAATTTTATCATTCAATATGCTGTAAAAATCAAATTCTGATTCAACAAAATGCATAAAATTTATATTGTGAAACAACAGTCTCATTCAAGTGCTGGGTCAACCTTTCGAATTCTTGTTGAGTATCAAAGCAAAAACTGTTACAAACAGACATAACATTGATAAACGACGTTTTATTTTACTGATATATTCAATCCAGCCTTCACTTCCTGGAAGAAAGATATTTATTTTACCTTATCCTATTAAAGTGCTCATCCTTGATTTACGATCTTGCATTCAATTTGACGGTAAAATACCTTACTGGGTTATCTTTAATAATGTCAACCAGATACCATAATGTTTATCAATACCTGTGTATTCTATCTTAATGGAATCATTTTTTCAATACGTCAAGAATATTCAGCCGATGTGACCTATTTTAAATTACTTAAACACGTTTTTTGCAGCTGTTGAAATACCGTATATTGTTTGGCGATGTATTACGTTAACATATGTTTAAAAAACATCTCTTTCTCCATTTAAAACCTTCCCTCTCCTGTTCGTTGCGCTATATTCCATTAATTATAACTCTATGTTCCTGTGACTATCTTATCATGTTCTGTTGTAAAATATCTATAATATCTCATCTTTAAAGCATTTAAACCGATGATTTCTTTGGACAGCAGAGTAGAGCTATGATGTAATGCTGTTCTCATTCACAATAACCAATCAAATCCCGAATATAAGACAAACAAATCGATTTTTTACTTCGTTTCTTCCCAGCGAACAAATGCCGCTTTGATAACTTAGCAACAGAGGGCAGAGGCACGGGGAGACTTTTTGACAATTGTGAGTCTTGCACTACCCTAGTGTGGAT
>JWZT01001295.1:0-16528 GCA_000827895.1 Thelohanellus kitauei | reverse complement strand
TAAAAACCAATCTTTTGGGTTGGAAAATTTGGAAATTTTTAGTAAGTCACCATCCGTTGAATTTGGTGTTGCGTTTTGTTAACACGCATTTTTTGGCCTGGAAAATAGATTTTAGGCCGAATAACAAGATCGTCCCCCCAAAACCATAACTTTCGAGAATGCGCGGTATGCTTTTCATTTTTTACTTCTATCTCTTGATTTTTCCGATATTAAAACGCTCCTATTAGTTATAAATAATTATAAGGGTCATCCAAAATCAAAAATACTTGAACCACATAAGAAACGTGTGGTAAAAAAAATTATTCTTAATGTTACTTTTTTTACATATATATGTTAGAATTAAACTGGAAAAGTAATTATTCTCTAAGTTGGACACCTCTAATAGAATATAAAGGCCTTTCCCAGAGATTTTCAGAATTTTTTCTTATACATAAAAATTCTCCCAAAAGTTGATCAAATCTGTTTTCCTCGGTTTAGCCATCTTCGTTATAGGAATTTTTTCTATTTTAGGGTGCTAACTTCATTTTGAGAGCGTACTGGGTCCGTTCAATGATATTCGTAGACGCACCATTTGTCCGGTTAATAAATGTTTGTAAATGATTAATAGTAAGATGCTCATAGTAGGAGCTCAGCTGGCTGCAACTTCTGAAGCATTCTGTCATCATTGTGGAGCCCGGTAAAACACGCTTTCTAATGATGTTAATTAGCGTTTTTGCACTTTAAACAGGAACCTCTACGAGAAATACTTTTTTCTCTTTTTTCCTCTCTACTTCACCGAGTATCCAGGCTGCAGAAGCAATATGTCCTCGGTGGTATTTATTTTCCCCAGTTTTGATTCTTCGATTTACACTTTTATGCCTTCTCTTCCGATGGTACAGTCCTAAAAATCTAAGCTGCCACCAACCATTTTTGAAAAATACCCAATGATGGAAGTGATAGTCGAGGGGGAATGATCAGTTATTAGAAATAATTGATTTTGCTTAAGTTCAGTGATCCAAGAATAGCATAAAGCAAACACCTCTTCTTTTTAGTATATTAACTGAGAAAAGAGTATTCTTAAACATTGAATACTCTTCTCGGCAGTATTTAGAAGAGTATCGCCAATTTTTTCCTATTTCTTCATACGAGTTCCATGTCAACCGGAACACGTATTAATGAAGTTATGATGTTCTTTTCGAGCAGGCACAATATTGCATTTTCTTCATTTTGTAAAATAACTGAAATCTTGTGAAAAGAAGGCGTCATTTTTAAAACAGAGCGCATACTCGAAAGTTATGTTGGGCGGACGATCTTGTTATTCAGCGAATTTACCCGTTTTTTGCTACTTCTTTTGATTTTCTGTTAAATTCCTTATTACATTTCACATTAATGATCGACACAACCTGCTTCTTTCGATGAAAAACCAGGTAATGGTAACTATTTTTCACGTTGTACAGGCATGTTGAGCATTAAACTTTTTCACTTTGGCCGACACAGTTCTTGTTTATGTTCAAATATATATTTCAATAAAAATGTCATAATTGGTAGTCACATATGATGTAATCGGTCGCAAAATCCGATAGGACTCTTATCAACAAGCTAAGAGGAGCAGATGCTGTAAGTTCGATTAAAAACACGATGGTTGAAAGGTTTGTTTTAGGGTTCAAAATCTACAAATAAATTTTTCGATATATTTTTGGGTATTTTTTCGCTGTTGGGTTTTTATGATATTCATTTATCGTTGAAAAATGTGTAAATTAGTTAATGGTAGATATATTGATGTTTATATTCATAAATCACTGATATTTTCCTTGGTGTAATTTCCCTGTATCAACACACATGTAATTCAGAGACCATTTTCAAGTACATTTGAAACCAGATGGAAATATTTCAACTTTCTATCTACAATTCAAAGAATGAGATTGATTTTATACGGGAAAATATTTTGGCGTGATTGGCTAACAGTTAAAATTCAATTATGTGTTATTTTACTCATTTTATGCCAGGATTATTTGTAAATATTCGCTATGTAGAGAGATGCGATAAATTCAAGGTTATAGGCACCCGAACATCTATTTTCCCCCTCCATTAACTCAAAAGGATTCAATTATGTTATATGGAATACGAAGTTGCTTAATGACCAGTACTACTACTGAAAAAAATCAGCACTAGAAAAAAGCATTCCCGTTCTAATTATTATAGGTAATTTTATATTAGTTCATAGAGTTATATAGAGCTGTACAGTAGAGTAGAGACTGGTGAATATAAGCACTTGTGGGGCTGTACAGGTAAAATAAAATTGTGAAAATTTTGTGGGTCTACAGTATTTTTGGTTCATTCTATATCGTTTTCGGGCTCAAATGCAGTAGAAATTACGAAAGTTGGTGATTTGAGATTTAGTACGGCACATTTCTCTTCTCCTTCGTTATTTTTGAAATGCTTTATAACCAAAGTTATTGATTTAAAAAGGTATTGTCGTTAAATTTTTGAGAGCAATTCGTTGGCTCAAATAAAAACCATAATTAATAGAGATTTCGTAAGCTGCCAACCTAAATCACTGAACCTCATGGTCTGGATCCAAGTCCCCCTGGGAGTGCTGTGGGAGGGGCTTCAGAAGTGCCCTCCATCGGGGGCTCACCTCGCAGTGAGACGCTGTAGGTTAGATTAGTTTAGTTTTACCCCACCATAATAGAGATTTCAATCGCACAAGGCAATCCTTATGGTTGTATTACACATGGATCGTTAAAAATATAAGCACAATAGAAGTGCATAGTCATTTGTTGAATGTAACATCTTTATAATTGTGTATAACTTGAGATGGATCTATTGTAACCGCAAATAAGCCCGAATTTAGTTAAATTTAGAGGTTGTTTTATTCCAATGGAGTTTTATTGAACCATACGTGAAATCATGAATAAATTTGTTCCAACTCCTTGAAATGTGCAAGAGACAAGATTTAGCACGTTTAAGATAAGTTAATTTGATTATAACAATCTTGAAAAACAATTTAACATCATAATGATGCTCATAGCTTTGAGCATAAACTAAAACAATACATAGAGTAAGTGAGCACGGAATACGAATAGAATCTGAGATTTTCATTGCATGTCAGATAAAACGTGTTTTTCAAAACTTAATGATCGCAACCAAATTTTATCAAAGCTTAAAAAAGTTAGGAATTCACTCCTCCGCGCTGCAAGGCTTCACTTCTAATAAGATTCGGCCTATTGATGGTAACATAATCTAGATATATGGGCCTTTATGCAGTGAAAATGCAGGGGTTGTGGTTTTTGGCATATTTCTACAGTGCCTGCAGGGTGAAGACATATATGGAGACTAAATATTAGTTTTTTGTGACGACTAACCTGGTTTTTAACAATTTAAAGTCTACCGCTATCTTGAGTAGTAAAAAACACACTTTTTAAAAAACCGCCATATACTTTTTAGAACCCAGTAGGAGCATTAACATCTTTTATTTTTAAAAATCAATTTCACTTGATTCGAACTACATTTAGTGTTAAAATATGGCATGAGGTGGAAATTTTAAAATAAAGACTTTGATATTTAGTGTATTTAATGTGAATGATCTGTTCTAAAATTGGAACACCACATTTAAAAAAAATTACATAATTGAACAACTTATGATTCGTATATTTACAAATCTCTAGCCCAGCAAAATTTGTTTAAAACAGTTTTAAGCCACGAAATTACATGGAATTTAGAAATCACAGTCGTTATTTTAAATGTTCAGCAGCAGGGGAAATTTTCGGGGCCCAACAAAGTAAGAACCATGAGAAAATTAGTTTTTAAAAATAAGATGTTGATGGTCCTATACAAAAGATTGGGTTGGTAAAATATAGTTGATATAACATCGAGACATTCTTAGTCCCAAATATTTTAAAATAAATGCATTAAAATTTCGAGTACAGCCCGAAATGAAGTTTTCACAAAATATTAGTTTGCACGCTTTCGGTTGTAAAAATTCACATTTTTCTATATAAAGACAGGAATTACTTAGGTTTGTGATTAAAAGGAGGTTGTTCTGTCATCGAAGCCAGATTCAGCAAAACATGTATGTTTGCCGTGCGCTTGCGCCGATTGCACATTCGCGTGTTTTGGCTGTCAGATGAAGAAGGTACTAGTGTTTTCTGGGACCATCGGACCCAACATCAACAAAGTGAATTGTTTCTTACGAGAATAAAAACCATGTTATTACATTCGAAGAGCCAACACTGGTGCGCGGCATTTCTGTTGTACCACATGGGAGGGTGTGTCATACATCGTCCTCAAATATAGGGTATAAAAAATGATTTACTAGAAAAACATACCCACAGGCTTTTGAACTCAATATCTATGCGAATGACTCGAATCGACCTTATCTATCGACCTATCTTAAAATAGGGTATTTACTCTCAAAAATAGGTCGTTGAATTCTGAAGGGCGTGTGAATATGGAGCAGGATGTAATTATAAATTTACCTAGTTTTTCACTAAATCTCTTATAATTCAAGGAACGTTCGAGTTTTTGACCCTGAATATATATGAAGACGAGCATACTTTTCTCGAAACCTTTCACGGAGAAGCTGATGAGGTAAAAACATAGTTATATAGGATAAAATAGAACTAGAGCCTCAAATACTGAAACAGGACATTATAACACAAGTATTCTACGTTTTTGAAAGATAAACGAATATGGTGAGGTTGAAACAGATTCGGAAGCCATGGTTAGAATGCTTTTGAATGTAGATTGATGATTTCGACATTGACAAGCTGTTATTTCAGGACTTTTCAGCATTCGAAGAAGCGTGGATGGAACAGGCACTTCAAGTTAACCCACATCAATTACTCTTGTCTCCATATCTTGTAATATATTGATTTATTAGAATTTGCAAACTAAGACCGTTGTAGATGAGAATGCCCGAGAGAGTGTGGATGAAAATGTAAAAATTACATGATTGAGCTAACCAAAATAAACAGTTACATTGATGTTCTGAAAAGTGGTTCAAATGAGAATCGGTTTGTTTGTATTAATTCAGGTGGATTTTCGCTCTAGAAAGCATATCATCCCATCTCTTGGATTATCTAGTAATTTAAATTTTTATCAGCTTGTTATAGGCACTGATAACGCTGCCAAGTTTAATGGTAAAAATCTTGTAAATCAGAAATTGTTTCGTTGCTTTCAGAGCGATGTTGTTGGGGAATTACAAGAGATGTGTGGTTAAATTTGCCAGCTCTTGTATGAAAAATTTTAAATAGTTAAATTTTCGATTATTGAAAATATGCTTAAAAATAATCATAATTTTACTTTCTGAGAAGGAATGCATTCAATTTATGCAAGTTTTATTTTGCTTGAAATAGATCGAACACATCATTCGTTTATTGCTGACAAATTCTGTCGATTTCATCAACACTTATTCCATATCGAAACTATTTCTTGATGGTAAAATTTTCTCTTAAATAGTGTTTTTTGCTTTAATTGCTAATTCCGAAAGTGCAAAGATTTTTTATTACTTTCCCTCTATGAGCAATTCCAACATTTATCAAATTTTTGAAATTTACGAAAAATCGTCGGTATAATTAAAATTTTATAAGAATGAAATTTTTAACCAGAAACTTATGAAAATTTACTTGATGTCCGAAATCTTCAAATCTGTTTCCAATATATTCATTATTTCACAGAGGTTTTTATTTAATTTTGAAAGATTAACCCAAGGTTTAGATGGTTTAAACGAACTTTCTGAGAATATTTCTGAAGAAATTAAAATCCTACCAAATGTTGAAAATGGCTTCAACGATATTATTCTTACTGAACTTGACGAAAAGCTCCTATTCGAGTCTTTAATAAACATAGAAGTGTTTTTCGTTTTTTATCTCGATCAAAAAGTAAATTGACTAATACATAGCAACTCCAAAATGATCTTGGATTTAATTCTGTTGATATAAAGAAATATTATCAGGAAATATCTCTTCCCATTTTCAGATTATTCCAAGATTTGAAATTTATCAGATCAATCTTGTTAATTATCTCGATTTCTCGGTTCATGCCAATTAAAAGATCTTTTGTGATTATCAAAAGAATTATACTATTTCTTTGCGCTTGTCATGAAAAAAGATATTTTATCGGCACTGATTACGAATCGCTTAATTTATTAACAACTCTTTTGATTTCGGACACTATATTTGATTCTCAATTTTATGCATACCCCCTGACATATTTGCTTTCTTCGTATCAGACACTCGATGAATGCACGTGGTCACACGTAGGACTTCACATAATTTTCGCGTTTCAAATCGTTCAGATGTATGATCATTTAAAGGCACTGAATGCCCAGAATAAAGACTTGTCACTTTCCCTTATGCCCATATTGCATCAATGTGTGAATTTCATGAGCTCTGATATCGGCGAATCGTCTGTCATCGAGTTTTTTACCAGAGGGTGCCATATTTTACCTCTTATATCACTCATTAAAAACAGACAGGGTGAAGATAAGTATTCACCAAGCACGTCTGTTAATATCTATGCGTCGTTTATCGTCAGACGGATATTGCAAAACTTTGAATCTACTGAGTTCATCATCGAGAATATCACCTACCTGAACTCATGGGTTAATAGGGAGTCAAGTCCTCATTTGTGTGAGGTTATGGGTTGGTTGATGGCGATTAAGAATCTCAAGAGTTTTAACTTACAGTCCAGTTTTCTATTGATCAACTTTGTTATACAGGCACTCGATGAATTCCAATACAATATTCATGCAGTTCGTGCCACATCCACCGCCCTGAGACTCTTGGTTTCTTTGCATTTCAACCACAAGATAGACTCGGAGCATGTCAGTCCGTCTCTTTGCTCAAGCAATTCAATCATCAATCTCATGGAGTTCAACGTAATAGAAATGATGCAAAAATATATTTCAAAATTAAGAGTTGTTTTAGAAAACAAGGGATTTATTCGAAATAATTTCACATATATTTTTGCTATTTACCGTGGAATCCTGCCTTTTTTGAACCTAAACCAAATTTTATTCGTGGTATTTAAATCAATCGATACATTTCCCTACAATGACGAGTTCATAGTTGATATGATATGCCTGAACTCTTCGATCCAAGACCTAAAGTATTTTCCATTTTGTGAGTCTATCAAAGAGGTCCAGCAGATTATATTGGTATTTCTAGCGTCTCTTTTTCAATCATCTTTAAGAAATGAAACATTGGGTGCTATTTTGTTACATTTTTCAAAAAACTTTGAAGATTTACCTTCAAATGTTTCATTATTCTACAAGTTAATTCTTTTATTTTTTACAAACCAACAAGTATTTTGTTATTTACCAAGAATTGTCAAGATTTACCTTTTCTAGAGCATAAAGTTGAATTAACTGAGTTTTTTAACATGTGTATATTATCAAATAACCAACAAGTCTTTGGAGAAACGCGCTGTCTTTTTGTTTCGTTACTTTATTTTAAAGGCATGCCAGATTTTCTTATCGATTATCTATTAGACTTTTTCTCCCTGAAAGATGTCAAGTAAAAACATTTTAATAACTTGAACATTTCATAAATACCCTGCATTGGTGATTTTCTCTTCACTCTTCATCTATCCAAAATTGTACGATATATTATACTCCAAATTAATTGATCGTCCAAATGCATGTTTGGTCCCACTTTTCGAATGTATCAATGCTTTGGTGGCAGATTCCACGCCGGAATACGCTAGCATACTGAGTTGCATCGTTGTATTTTCAATATTTATTAAGGTTTTACTCTTCAACATCGTTAGCCTTGTTTTACAGTGTTCACAAAAGGAAAAAATAGAGGAATTGAAAAATAACATAGTTGTGAATAATGTGTTCCAAACTCTATCATCGATTTATGATTTACGATCTGAAGCAATCGACCTGTCCGATATTTTTAGCAATGTTCGTTATTTTGAAATCTTTGTGAAGTATAATATGAGCTAATTAAGTTTTTTGATCGCCCAACCAGAAAAAGGACCAATATTTTTTGAACTCTTATTACACAATCTGTTTTCAAAATGTTTTAATTCAGAAAACTACACGGACGCACAAAATTTTCTCTTCAGATCCATTCGTTTGAAGAATTAAATTTAACCTTCACTTCTGAATCAGGAAATGTTTCTTTTTTTTTTAATTAAGATTCTGGTTCAAATTTTAGAACTCTTCATTCCTGCTCAGACGATTACCAACATTGAAGCATCATTTGGATCTCGTTCAACCCTTGTTACCACTCCAATTGATGATGATATGACTGCTCCAACTTTACTTATTGAGAACGTTATTTATATTACAAGGTAAGTATGTTTTTTAGATCAGTCAATTTGTGAAATTCACCGATCAATTTAATGTCGAAATTCCCTCTGTATTCACTTTAATTATGTAGGAATTGATAAATTTAAATGAAATTGTTGGTTGTATAAATCCTAATATGGTATTGATGGAAGAGCTTAAGAGCTATCTTAAGCTAAAAAAATTACCTCATGGAGCAAGAAGGTGAGTATGTTATTCAAGTTAGACTAAGAAGATTTAATCCTCTGTCCGAAATGAAGCAGTTCACATTTAAAGGTTCCGAAAATCGTTGTTTTAGATGGCGCTGAATTCAAAATTAATTCTAATTTTAGAGATAGCAAATTCAAACAATTTGTTGATGCTTTTAAGATTAAAAAGAACGTTCCTTCTCGACTGCCATCTTTACATGTCGACGACTATTCAGCTATTCAATTACCACACCCAAAGCATTTTCCCGTCAATCCATTATTTCCCAGTCTCATAAATCCTACATCGATATTTTCTGTTGTTCCTCCTCCTTTCAATCCAGGTTGGATTATTTTACAATAGATTTTTTAAAAAACGCACCGTTAGTGTTGCAAAACATGCTTAATCAGGTTCAAAATAAAAACGCTCTTTTTAAATAAATTGTATTTTTCTATCTATTAACAATTTCTGATTTTTCGATATGGTTTTTGTTTATTTTTAATTACTTTTCAATCATTAGTTCAATATTTACAAACAATTTCTGATTTTTATGCATCTCTAAAACGTCCACTTTTGAAAAATTAATACCTTAAATCCTATTATCTAAATTCTATGAATTAATAGTTGTTCATTGTATATCGGCTGTGTAATTTGATATTTCACGCTGCTTCTATGGTTGGTGGTTTATACTAGCAAATTATACCCAGCTTTTCTCAATACTTTGTTTTGCATTGTCCTTCAAAGAAAGAAAGGATTTGGTTTTTAATTTTAATCATATTAATTTCATGTGAACATAAAACGTAATTAAAAATACAAAACGTGGTACATAATAGAATGAAAACAACAATAACAAAAGTGGTATCAATGAAAAAACTAGATATATGAAAAAATAAATTTTACTGAACTGCCCTTTTGACAAACTATATTTTTTCAATTATTTGAGTATAACTGAATTTTTTTGATGCGCGATCATGGCACAAATAGCTGCCCACGTGAGAACCATGTTTTTCAAATTTAATCAACATAATTGCATAGATGGTCCCTGTACTTTGTTGACGGTTCATGTGAATTCGAGTCGCATCAGAAACTGTGAACGTTTGAACTCAAATGGTATATCTGTTAGAATCATTTGGGTGCGTGTTAACAGTGATCATCTTCATTAAATTTTCAATTTAAAATCGTAGCTTCGATAATGTTGTTAATTGTTTTTTATTGAAAGCCTGGTAGCATTGCAAAGTTGTCGTGGATTGGCCTGAGGAGAACGATTATAGGTAGGTAAATTTTCAATGTTATCACGTGGTCAAGAATGCATACAAAATCTAATGAATTTAAAATTCTTTAGGATAATTGACAGCTTCATCCTAATTGATTATTATATCGACTGATATGTATGCTGTTACGTCCCCTGGTATTTGATTTTGAATATGGGATTTTATGTTTACGACATTGTTATTCACAAGCGCTAATTTAGCGCGCTCTCTCGGCCATTAGTAATTTTTGTAATTCTGTTCTGAGTTTGTCAAAACTTCATGTTTAGAATTATTCTGTAGTGACTGTGATTTTGAAAAATATTATTTGGTAATGTGGTGCATTTTATGCCTTCATTGATGTCAATTTTCTCATATCAAATAATAGTTTCGCGAAATGTTGAGCAGATCCATCGTATTGAAATTCTAAATGTATATCGGTCTTCAAAGTCAATTTCTTAACTTGTCGTCATAAAACAGATTAATTGAGCATATATTTAATTCATGGGCTGCAGTTGAACGCAGTATATCTGATAAAGTTTCAAAAATCACCAAAAAATAAAATAAAGGCACCGCCAGAGTCCTTCATTTCCTCGAAAATCATTGAGAGTATGGTAAAGTGCTTCCAACGCGTTTATGTTCGCCATAGACATACTTCCCATATAATTAGCTGGCACGATCGGAGTAATTTAACCATTCCATAATTTTTATTGCAAGATGGCTTCTCGGTGTTTAACATATTCAACTGTAATTTCACTTCCGAATTCGTTGTTCTACCACTATCAAAAAGTTTCTGAATTGGAGATTGTGCGATAAACAGTGAAAATTTTATTACTTGATCGCACGTTGCTACTATCAGTGAAATGAGAAAATATTTTCCAGTCCCTCAGAGCGCATCTTGGAAATTAAACTTGCCGTTTTATCCTTTAAGTGCTTGAATACTTTTTTCGTATGTTATGGCTTGTTCTGGAGCTAATTATGGAGAATTTGCTTGAACAAATGCACCAAATTCGTTCATATTATAGTGTGTTCCTAGTTGCAAATAACGATCTTAAAGGTCATTTGTATATAAATTTTTTCCATTTATTCCCAATCGCACTAACGTCTCGTTAGAATTTTCCAAGCGTATATCCTCAATCGAAACTAACGCCTCATTATACATGTTTATTGTGAATTTAATGTCCTAATTTAAATTTGTTGCAAGCAAACAATTTAAGGTATCTTCACTCATGAATTATTCTTATTTTTTGAAAAGATATTTTGGATTAGACTGGAAGCACGTTGTTAATAGTACTGAAAGCAAAATGCCATAAGATTTAGTTGCGTTACCATCACAGAAACTGAGCCGTTTATTTACTTTTATAATTTTATTAACCAAGGCAACTCAATTCAAAAAACAGCAGATCTTCGTCTATGAGTACTGGGTTATTTTTCATCTTAAAATATCATCAGACCGAGTGATAAAATGGTTTTTATGGTAAAGAAACTTTCCCGGATGAGAAACCAACATATTTACAAACTTTCATTTTTTCATTCGATGAACGGTAGAGAAAAGCATACATAACATACATACAAACATACCTACATTCATTTCCATTTCTGTAGATTTCGATATCCGATTCCACTCATCACTTACAAAGAAAATAAAATAACAATCTTTTTCTAATATTATCGATATACAACTAATTAACACTCAGCGATGCTTGACAAAGCAAAAAAAACAAATTGTTAAGTTGATTGTGATCTTTACGCTAAGGCTAAGGTCGAGCATGCGGTTTATCAACACCATGAAATGATAGCTTACTTATTTTAAATCACAAAATATTTTTAAAATATTTAACTGATCGAAAAATCGGAAATATTTAGAATTAAAAAACTTTGAATTTAGGTTAATTTATACTGGATCGTGTCATTGAGGATTAAGTAATATTCAGAATTGATTTGTGATGCTCGATTATTGTTTTTTCCTGGTTTTGATTCAAATCAGTTTGAAAAGCAAAATCAGGTAGAAAAATAACTGCTAAACTTCCTTTTATCAGCCAGTAAATAAAGATGACAATGACAGGAAATATTAATTTTTTGTATTCCCTTTATTTATACATTTAAAAAAAGTTCTGAATTGTATCCTTAAAAATTCATTTTTAAATGGAGGACCCGGTATGAAATTTTAAAACAAATGTATAGACGCTATTTAAGCTATTTTACATAGGGTGGTTATCTGAAGTTACAATAAACATAATTTAAGCAAGTATATATGGATATAATTGGTTTATAACAAGAAATGGGAGAACAGGCGCAGAATATTTTAATTATATATTGTTGTAAACTGTCTAGAAAAGTCGGCTAACCTAATTTAATTAGATTTAACCTTAATTATCATATATTCTTTTCAATGCATTTAAATATATAAAATAGAAAAATTACTTTAACTCTGGCCCCATATCAATCGTGTCAAAAAGGCTAGAGATTCATAACATTTCGTATGAACATTTTTATGTTCCAAATACCGCGAAAATCGGCACGTAGATCTATGGTATGATAAATTACATGTCGGCAATTTTTCGAGAAGCCAGCATGGATGGATATCTGTCGCATTTAAAGTAAACTTCTCCAGATTTTTAAAGTTTCTCTATTTATTAATCTAGTCATCAAAATCGCTTACGAGGTTTCGGGCAACCATATCAACCTATTCCTTCAGAATATTCGAATTAACTTTTTATTAAAAAAATGGTACATCTGAATGAGAAATCTTGAAATAAACTGCTGTTATTCAACATACAGTAAACCCTGTTTTTTTTCACCCAATTGGGGACAAGATTTGGAAAAAATTGAAAAATAGACAGGGTTGTCAAAAAAAGTAATAAAATGCAGTAAAACCCATTAATTTTAGACAAAATAACATGAAAATTTATACTTCATTTCATCTGCGTTGGTATTAGCGCTTCAAATAGCTTTTGCAAATGAATATGTTCAGTTATATGTGCTCTGAGTTAAAAATGAACGATTAAAATTTATAATTTTTCTAAAACCTCATCCATCGGCAACGAATCTGCGATTCCATATTTTGAAACAACATGTCAAATATAATTGAGGATTTCTTTCTTTTTTTAAAGCTAAGGGTAATATTAATTTTGGATTTCATCATTTATTCTGCTAATGTCATCTGATGTAAAAACGAAAAGTACGAAATAGTTGTCTTGGTCAAAATCTAAGGAATATTGTTTTTGGCTGAAATATAGACAAGCTTAAAAAATAGACAGGGTTTACTGTATAGGTATAATCAGAGACAAATCCAAATTTCTTTAATAAAATAATCCAAATTTTAAATAAATAAGGTTTAAATATTGACCATGTGAAGATATTCTATCCATCATCAACCCAGATGCTATCATAGACGAAGGAAATCGTTTAAATAAACATAAGCTTTATGTATTAAACCATTCAATTATTTTGTTTGTTTATGAATGGATTCGAAACTAAACCCATTAGAATGCTAGAGATTAAAAAAGCAAAATTACTTATAAGCAGAATATTTGAACGTTCAAGTTTATTATTATTATAAATGATAAATTTTATAATTGGATGCTTCGAAATTAATAATAACTACCCAATCATGAAAGGTATAAAAAAAACATGTTTACTTTATCACTGATTAAAAATTACAATTTTATTTCCGAAATCCGATTAGTTTTGAATCATGTTTACCTCTTGATAATATTTTGTTAAATATATGAAACTAACACGTGTAAAATTGGTTAACGTTAAGTTCGTCTATTTTTGACACATCCTGTGGACTGATTTTCTAGTTGTAAAATAATATCCCAATACCCGACTTATAAATTATAATACCCTGTTTTGTGATCGATCGCATCTAATTTTTTTAAAAGAGCTAATATCAAATGATAGTTTACTTCAATAAACATATTGAATGTATTAACCAAGATGATTATGGTAAAAACATCATACAGGATAATTAGTTTGGAGAATGTTTTTTGACTGTGAAGTGAATGGCACTAGAATTTAATCAGTTNGAATGGCACTAGAATTTAATCAGTTGAAATATTGTAAACGTTCATTTTTTCAGAAACGAGAACTTTCATTCTGTTTACGTAGTATCTGCTTATTTATAATTACTTGGAAGGAATAAATTCTAACTATTTTACAAGCCATATAGAGTTTTCGTTTCTTTATTTCTAAATTTCGCAATCGATTGTGTGTGCACGCAAGTTTACAATTATTTAAACCTGATAAAATTCTATTGCCATTCGCTCCACAGTCAAAAAAACATTCGCCAAACAAATTATACTGTGTGATACTTTTACCATCCACATCTTGCTTAATACATTCAATATGTTTATTGAAGTAAACAATCATTTGATATTAGATCTTTTACAAAAATTAGATGCGATCGTTCGATCGATCGCAAAACCCGGTAAAAGATATATTGTACACAAAACGGGGATTAATTCATTTATTCCAAGACAACTCTGGCGGTCGACCAAATGATGAGATTGAAAGGATTTCCATATGTTTTGAAAATTCGAACATAAATTAAACAAAGATTTTTACATGTAAAGACTGAAGTATAATTGGCTGTTAAAACGTCCAAAACCAAAAAGTGAACGTTTTAATCAAAACTAAAATCAAGTATCGCAACATAGGATCCGTATAACTTTGAACTCCAATCTTGGCAATCGGAACTCAGAATTTACAAACAGGCAATTCATAAAGATCGGTCAGCTTTTCCCATTTAAGATAAGAGGAAACTTTAAATCCTCAACTCGGGAAAGTTTTTTAGGTTTTTAGAATGGTTGTGATAATATATTTGAGGCAATGTGAAGTTTTTAAGGTTCACTCCTTTCTTTAAAAAACTGTTGATGCTCTGATGAATAATAGAAAGGATATAATTCAAATACAATTACTACCCTTGTTTAAAAATATTTCTGAAACTTAAATCACCAAAAGAGTGTTTGAGGATCAAAAAAATGCCAAATATATTTAGAATCTATATTTAATGCTTCTATAAAGTTTGTTCGGGAATCCATAGCGATATTGACCATATGCAAACCCTAGAGTTCCAAATATTATTGCACCCATGGCTATTATTCGACGAGGGCAGCCTAAATTAAATCAATTCGAACCTAGACGACACATCGAGCCAACAATAACACCTGATAGAGTGGTATTTAAAGAATCACGTTCACCTCGAATAGTTTCTAGAAGTGCATTTATTCCGAAAGCAGATAGGCCTGGATTATACATTAAATACCAAAAAAAGTGATATTATCAGCTAATAAGTGACCTCTGAATGACGCAGCGCTCACTATCCTGAATTATGATGTGAAAAACCTCCGTGCCTTAAAATCTCGGGGATAGTGTCTCATCAAATAGTCGAGTGCTCCCCAACAGTAGCCTGCACCCAGAGCTAGGGTCACAATGATAATACTTGAACCATAAAAAATGCCTACATTCGCAGCATACTCGCCGAAGAACCCGAGATCAGATTGCGCGTATCGTTCAATTTGTTTGTCATTCATTTGATAATGTGCTGGCTGAATTTAAAGAAAGATCTACAAGCGCACTTTTATCCTTCGAAAAATCAGGTCGGTTTTCATAAACTGAATTTAAGGCTTAACCCACATGAACGGTACTTTTCTGCATCATATGGTGCTGGCATTTTGGTATTGTTCGGAATCTCTCGGGAGTTCTAATACTTCTTAATCAGACATTTTAATGTTATTTGAAAATGTTGGTATTTTGTGAGTTGACCATATGAAACTCACCGCAATATGATAATTTTATATTTTTACACGTGTCATACCATCGTGATCGATTTGTATTCTATTACAATAAAAAATCATGTAAATGAGACTAATTTTGATCGATTTAGCCGTTTCTTTTAAAGTATTCTGGATGAAATTGGAGTATCACCACGTACCTGGTTCCTATATTTTTCGAATCATTCTTAAACCCGGCTAAGTTACAAAGCTTCCAGATACGTCATTATCAATGGTCACGTGGTTGTATTTAATTTTTTCCACAGAGGCATGCAAAGTTTTCTATCCACAGAACTCATGAGCTTTCGAGTACCTTACCAAATACTCTATACGTAAGTTTTTTTCTGCCACGAGATGATTTATAATTTATGTCCCGACAGACAACAACTTTTACTCGTTTTTCCTCACCTAGATCACTCTTTCACTCAAAATACCATCGGTTCAACGACTCGAATATAGCAGGAAAACTATTTTTCTCAACATTAAAAGAAGTTATTTTCAAATAACTAACATGCCAAATATCAAATAACCCAGGTGGTTGAAATATATTACAATGAATTATAAAGCAATACACACGACTTTCATCTGATACAATAAAGAACGAATGAAGCTAAGCCTATCCAGATTTATTCGCTCTCGAATAGGCGTCTGATAAGCCTCAGACCAGTCAAATATAAAAACACAGCCTAAATTTCCACAACTGGAAGGCAGGGGCCAAATATCTTTTCTTTCAACTGGGTGCGATATTTTGTGGTTTCGATCCGAACAAACACATATAGAGCCTGGTTATAGCCTTAGACAACTAAGGCAGTTCGAAGGATGAATGAACTGGGGAAAACATCAAATTTCAAGTACGCAAAATTAGGTAATTAAAAAAATTAAGATATTCTTGAAATTCAGCCAACTGCTGATTCGAGATTTTAAAGGTATCCAGCCCCCCGCCATAGCAACGGCAGCTTCATTTTCAGACTGTCGTTGATCTATCTGGCCAGATACCCCTTCCTCGTCCAAGGAATTCTCGGGACCTGCTCCAGATCCAACTT
>JWZT01001283.1:18747-42587 GCA_000827895.1 Thelohanellus kitauei | reverse complement strand
AACCAAAACATATTGTATACATCAAATATGATGTGATGCATATACTTGTTCAATCCGCCTTGAATAATTGAATGCCAATCATAAATCCAGATAACCATGAATAAATTAACTCAATTTTATATTCATGATTTTATTCATATATACTGTAAAGAATTTACGATAATGGTTAACGAATATCTAGTGAAAAATATTTCATCGATAATAATGAATGTTTCATATGATTTCTAAAGCTGTACTGTAATAATTTATCACATCACAGTTCAAAAAAAATTCATAATTATCATTGATACTACTGAATATGCATATATAATTGGATATTTTTTTGTTATAAAATTATCATGGACATTATTTTTGAGAAATTCTGACCGTACATATACGGCGGAGTTATCTCCGAACAATAAAATCATTCTGTTATCGTTTTAAAAAAGTTTGTCACGATCCATTATTCATTCATAAAAATCTTTTTACAGTGAAAATTTTTCTTTTGTTGATAGTCAAAGATTCGACTCAAAATAGAACGTATATAGAATATCGGTTTTGAGAATTTTCTAATATATAATGGTTTTCTTATTTCATACACGTAGAAGTGGGTGAAATACAACGCGATGCTATCTTTACACTTTCTTATAAAGTTTGGAATTGTTAATATTTTAATACTTGTAACTTGCTAATTTGAATAAACGTTACGTTTAGTCAAAATTATAAAATGTATCATATCTGAAATTAATGAATTTTCTCGATATTTATGAATAAATATTTTCATGTTAAAATCATGACTTTTTTGAAATTCCTTCTGAATCAGCTCGATAATATGTTTTAATTTTTTTTTTGACATAATACAGTTCTTTTAACGTAAATAATTTTTTTTACTTATGGGACAGTTAAACTGCTATTTCATAAACATATTTTTAGCTAATTTTTTGTATATGTTAGGATGAACTATACTAATTTAAATGTTTTGCAATCTATTCATCAAAATCAATATTATTCATTGAGCGTTTTATTTCAAGATATCAAAAGATGAAGTATTTAATGCATCTAATATACCCATGAACGCACTCGAAATCTATGTAACATGCATAGACATTTTTTAACAGTTGGAACTATCAAACGAAATAAGTGGGAACGTTTTCGATCGATTTATTGCAAGAATGTTAACAATTTATTACCATTCCTGCGAATCTAAGGTTTCGTTATCACATTATGATATATTAAAAGAGAGTTGGCGAAAATAAAACTGGATCAAAATCCTGATCGTTTTAGCGATGTGTAAATTACCATTCATTTACGACAATAAAGATTTCAATCAACTACAAAGAATTTAATATGACATTGACAAAAATCAATAATGAATAACGATGTTCTCACTTATGAGCACAAATTATTCATTAAACTTGTTAGAGTGTACAATTTGGAAGACATGTAGGTTGAGGTTGATGAAACAATATATCACTGGCATTTCACAAGATTTTGCTTAATTGCTCAATAAAGATGGAGAAGGACGAGATTTCGTTAGATAAATTTCAGATTTTACGTACAAATCTATAATTTAAGAAAAAATTCATTTACAAATTGTTAGACAATTTGTTTGCTTAAGTTCTATTTACATTCTAATTACGAGAAATTCTATTTTTAAAATTAAAAATCAAATTATTTAAACGAAAAAAATTAGTTGATCATGCTCGAATAAAAGAAATAGAGTTGAGAAATTTTGAACTTGATTTAAATTACAAAGAATGATAAATATTATGCTTTATAAGTCTCAATATATGCTGAATAATATGATAATTATTTTTTTCGTTTTTGTTCCAGATTAAAAGAAAATATGAATAGAATAACACGATGATATAAATCAGACATTTCATATTAAATTTTAATACGTTTTTTACATACTAAGTACATAGAAGTTTTTTTAAATCTATGAATACCACATTTAATAATTGATCAATTTTTGGGTTAAATATTCCTTGAATTACTATCTATATATATATAATAGAATAGTGTCACTCACTAAATCGTTAACGCTTTTCATTCATATTGCCAGTCATGCGCTCTGGTCACAAACATACTATTTAAACTTTTATCATTTGGAGAATTGTAATTGTTGTTTTTCTCATCCTTTTTGTTTGCGTCATGTTAAATTATGATCAAAAAGTGGTTATGTCAATTTGCAATATTTATTTTGAGGCTCTGTACGATCCATGGGAAGGATATTTTATTTGAGTGCAGTCATAGTGTCATCGATTTCATTTTTGAATGCTATACAATTAACGATTGATATTAAAATGTGGGGGAAGGGGAGAGGGACCGCTATCGGGTATGTTTATTTATTATTTAATCTATATTTGCAAGGTTTCATTCAATTAATATCACTGTCTCGAATTGGGGACGCCACAGGGGTCCGATAAAAGGTCTAGTTCCATTTTTGAGGATACAATAATTATTTGACTCAATTTTATTTTGAGAATGCTAAAATAACTAATATACATATACGAGAAATATTTTTTAACAATCCGTAGTCATTAAACTAAAATTTTCAGATTACGCCGAGAATTCGATCGTGGAAACGAATTGAAATGATAATATAATTACAGTATGTATATTCAAACTGTTGTTCAATTGAAAAAATTTCAATAAATGAAAATGGTATCATTTTATCGATGAAAGATGTAACAATTATACGAACAACATATTTTAATGAAGTATGAATTTGTAATCCTATACCCTATATTAAATTTTGAAACCATAAGATTCATCGAAACGGAATTATTTAGAAATTATTGGCTAAATAATATTATTTGATAAGAATAACTAAAAACAACTAAAATATTTAAATTAGATAGTTAAATCAACTTCAAATCTGGAATTATTGTATCGATATCATCAAAAATGAATTTCATTTCATAAATCAACGTAAACCAACTCAGAAGCCATGGATATACTTTTCGAAACGGTCGATTTTCGCTTTCAGATATATTTGATTCATGTGTGGAATCGTAGCTAGAACTAACTGAGTTATCCCGATTAATAGGAAAACCTGTATGATTGATAAAGAGATCTTGATCAATATAATTGGTATAATTGTGAGCTTTACGCTTATTTAAATATGATTCATCGTTAAATGAAACGATAATCAATGACATAATCTGCTCGTAGCTTGCGATTCTACTTTCTCTGTATATGAACATGTATTCAGATAGAAAATACTCACCTAGATGGGTTGCACATCCTAAAAATACACTATTTATGAGATTTTGATCCATCATCGAAAGCTGATTAAACTTCAGATTTTCATATATTAGTAATTTTCGTTCTTTCTGCAGCTTCAGGATATAGTCTGCATCACTTAAATACGCTGTCAATTTAAACAATATATCTTGAAGTACGCGTATATCTTCTGTAAAATGAGCATCATATAACTTTGATTGAACTGATAAACAATGTTTGAATTGACCAGATATGAACAATGAATGTGTTTCTATTGTTAAAAAATATTACTGAGTGATGGATATGTAATTAGCCTCGTTAAAAAAGAATTATACATTTCCTCATCATTCGAGGTTAAACCAATATTGAGGGTATTGCAGCTCTTGATATAGTATTGTAATATATGAATTTGATTTTCGGTGGGAAGATCTTGAATTGAAATCTGTAGTAAATACATTTGAATCGAACTATGAAGTTCGGTTAAAATATGACATAACCAATTGTATTTGTTTTTGTCAATTAAAGGATAGGCAACAAGTGCAAAATATATTACATAAAGCCTCATTTTATTATTTTCATTCAATTCAAACTTGCACGAACCTTTGGCAGCTTTAGTGAGTTTTGATGAAAGATGAATTGAAAAAATCGCACAAATTAATACCAGTTTATCCAACGTGTAAATTTTCACCCTATTTTCTGAGTCACGAAAAATGCCAATCCATAATTTCGAGAGTTGATTTATTAAATCTGAGTCATTATGTTTGTTATGATGGTCTAATATCGTTTGAGTCATTTTAGAGAAGTTTTCGCGATCGAATTCAATCGCATCTAACAATTTTAAACGATGGATCATTTTTAAATGTATCAATAAAATTCTTGCATAATTTATATGTAATCCCATTGGTAATTTTGTCATAATTATATTTATGCGTTTTGAAGGTTTCAACAAACGCAATTTACCGATATACCTGGTATCTAGATCATATATATGTTGGCATAAACTCCAAAATTTATCTGTTTCAAAATTGGGTTGGGAGTAGACACAACGATAAAGATAATATATGGCATTTTCATTGATGAACATAATTTTGTAGGGATGATATGACACGCAAATTTCGATTGAGTCGATAAACTGATCAAGTTTATTAAATGATATAACTTTTGATGATTTGATAAATGTGAGAAATATAGACACAAATTTTTGTGATTTGCTATTGGTCAGCAAGTTTTTATTTCGAAATACGAAATAGAATATCTCAAAAAAAATAACTTTCTTCTCATCAATTCTACTCTCAGTATTTGAACCATTACTCATATAAACCAAACTTTTAAAAAGAAATATTGGAAAAGCGTCTAGAAACAAAATATCTCGTTTTTCGTCATTTTGATTTGAGAAGTGGCGTATGAATCTTCTGACAACAGATATCTGAGTTGATACATTCGATGAATGTGTAGCCTTAAAATAATTCTTTTCAGTTATTCGATCAGTATGTAGATCTCTATTTTGGCTAGATTCCATAATGTAAAAACCAATAAAAGATTTTGATTTTTCGTGGTTAAATCATTTTATTTTAATAAATAGAATTTTCTAGAATTCAAACGATAATTGTTCTATATTTACAAAGGTTACGATTGAGATCACTACTAGCTATGAACTATGTCAATTTACACATTAATATATGTGGTTTTTAGTGTTTTTTTAGATGTCGACAATTTTTTGAAATATAGAATTGATTAATTTCATCTGGTATTGGTTTAAATATACAATGTATGAAAAAATATATGCTTTGCCATAAATGAGATAGTACATTTTTTTAATAAATTCATACAACTTATGGATCGATAATCGATTTCAGAATTCTGGAAATTAAATGAATTTGATAAGATTGTCGTTTTGAACATATATTATTTTTCTTGTTAAAAATTCAGACCAATTTTATATTCATGAAAGCTTATTTTCCGAATATTTGGTTTGAGCTCGCGTGTAAGTAATATGACTGATTTATAAACACTGAATATTTTTAATATATCATATCTGTGATGGTATTAAATTTGTTGATTTAAATGTATTACCGATTATACCGTTAAAACGCCGTTTTTCTGAGTAATTAGTCAGGTTAAAGTAATCAATTTGATCAATATAAAAATCAGTAATTGTGACTGTAATAGATATAGAAACTCAAAATATCGCTACTATCGAATGAGTACTCTGATTAACGTAATAAATTCACATACAATAGATGTAGATGTTTGAAGATAGAAAAATCTTATTCAGAAAAGTTTTGTGAGGGTTATGAATTTTTTTGAATGTTCTCGCATATAATTTAAAATATCATCGTTGCATTTTTGACATAGATAGCCAGTAATCTGCATACGTTGCACATTTTCAACATTTCGTGTTTTAAAATTTTCAAGTACATTCACAAATTAATCTTCTAATATTTTGAAATTATCGTTGTTTTTTGTATGTATCATTCGAAGAATTTTATATAAATGATCAGGAACGCGGTCTAAAATATTTTTATATTGTAGTCATTGCGCTACATTTGTTTGCAAACTAGTGAAATATGTAGAGTACAATTATCATATTTTTTGAGTTCAAGATTTTAAATAGAATTTTAACTTATCACTTAATTACTATATTTCTTAGGAGAGAGCTCTGAAAGAATACTTGTCACTTAATGATTCCAATTACAAAAAATGGTTGATATTGGGTTTAACGACTTGTAAATAAGGTAATTTGTCTACATTTTAAATGATTTCAATAAATTGTATTTTCTTGGTTAATTTAAAAGGACACAAAATTTCAACATCGACACCATTATAAAGATAATATGCGTAATTAATTATCGAGTAAAAAGCATATTTTATATAATAAACATTGTGATATGTCGAAAATGAGGATGTTGTGTTTGAACATCTGATCGAAATAGAATCATCAATCAGACTGAAAGTAATCTCTGAATATAGAGACAACAATTTGAACAAAAAAATTGGTTATTTAGTATCACAATGTCATTAGTAAACAGATTCGAGCTTCAAACTGAATATTTGATAGATCAACTAAGAGAAAAAATATTAACATGATTATTTTTAATTTCAGGAAAGTATAAAACCAGAATAGACCATATAATTAGATTTTTAAAATACAGTATAACTTTTTATAAAATCCGATAATTGAAATAAATAGTTCGAAAACAAGATTATTGAAGGTCTAAAAATAACAGTGTATATTTATGAGTTAAGAATCATTTTAAAGAATCATTTAAGAGATACATTTTAACGGAATATCGGTATTGGTTTGCATCGCATGAAGAGTTGAAAAAAGGGGGCTAATCGATGAAGTTTCTGATAGAACAGTAAACATCTCTATATGAAATATATCAACAAATGATGTTACCATGTTCTGAAATCATCATGAATTTCTTTCGAAGCCCAGAGCATTTAAATAATCTGTATATTTGAAAATGGCTACGTGATTTCAAAATATCATGATAATAATATAATAGATTGTATCCGATGTTTCCAGAGTATATTTGTATTTTTTAATTCAGAATATAAATAGGACATCTATGAAATTCGGCTGACGACTTAAGAAATGCAATGTTATCCAATCTTTATTTTTAAGAAATTATGTAAATTAAATCCATATATTGTCATTTTAGTAGAAGTTTCCTTGTTTTAAAAGATATGATATTTGTTGGTAGATAATTTCAAAAGTCGCAATGTATGTGTTCAAATCAATATATCTTATATTTTTATAAAAAAGTAATTATTAATTTCTATTCATCGCAATACTACTGAGCTAAATCGCTTTTTTACAAGTAAGAGCACACACAATCGTTTTAGGTATCGGATATAAAGAGCATTTTTATTGAAAACAAAGTGATTTACATTAATCTGTATCATTTACAGCAGTAAATATATTAAACGTTAACAATAACAGCTCACTCCGAGTATTTGTTATTGGAAATGTCTCTTTTCTCCATTTACGAACAATTTATGAATATAAATTCAATAAAATTCTTTTTTCGATTTCATCACACAATAATTGAATTCGATTTAATTTTCTACTTGAGATAGAAATATGTTATACATTCTTTACTGATAGACTTCGACAAATATATTAATATAGATAATCTTAGAATCTTATATTCAGATCAATCAAACGGAGTATTCTTGTTGAATCCCATTATTTTCGCATTTTGTCTCAAAATGTACGACGACGAAAATTATTCTGAATATTTCATCTATCAGAAAATTAAAAATAACTTCATTGAAAAATTAGGATATTTTTTAAAAAGTATGTTTCGATCAGTAATTTTAATGTAAATTTTTTGATTTAGTTTCATAAAATCACAGCCATTTAACACAGATTGAACAATATTGATCAGTTATTTAAGAGAATATATCAAGATTGATAAACATATATCATAACACAATTGTCAATAACTGTATAATACTTTTCAATAAAATTTCAAATATCTATTACTGCTATTTACGTCGGTTATTACACAAATTAATTCGAATTATTACCAATAAAAGATTTTGATTTTTCGTGGTTAAATCATTTTATTTTAATAAATAGAATTTTCTAGAATTCAAACGATAATTGTTCTATATTTACAAAGGTTACGATTGAGATCACTACTAGCTATGAACTATGTCAATTTACACATTAATATATGTGGTTTTTAGTGTTTTTTTAGATGTCGACAATTTTTTGAAATATAGAATTGATTAATTTCATCTGGTATTGGTTTAAATATACAATGTATGAAAAAATATATGCTTTGCCATAAATGAGATAGTACATTTTTTTAATAAATTCATACAACTTATGGATCGATAATCGATTTCAGAATTCTGGAAATTAAATGAATTTGATAAGATTGTCGTTTTGAACATATATTATTTTTCTTGTTAAAAATTCAGACCAATTTTATATTCATGAAAGCTTATTTTCCGAATATTTGGTTTGAGCTCGCGTGTAAGTAATATGACTGATTTATAAACACTGAATATTTTTAATATATCATATCTGTGATGGTATTAAATTTGTTGATTTAAATGTATTACCGATTATACCGTTAAAACGCCGTTTTTCTGAGTAATTAGTCAGGTTAAAGTAATCAATTTGATCAATATAAAAATCAGTAATTGTGACTGTAATAGATATAGAAACTCAAAATATCGCTACTATCGAATGAGTACTCTGATTAACGTAATAAATTCACATACAATAGATGTAGATGTTTGAAGATAGAAAAATCTTATTCAGAAAAGTTTTGTGAGGGTTATGAATTTTTTTGAATGTTCTCGCATATAATTTAAAATATCATCGTTGCATTTTTGACATAGATAGCCAGTAATCTGCATACGTTGCACATTTTCAACATTTCGTGTTTTAAAATTTTCAAGTACATTCACAAATTAATCTTCTAATATTTTGAAATTATCGTTGTTTTTTGTATGTATCATTCGAAGAATTTTATATAAATGATCAGGAACGCGGTCTAAAATATTTTTATATTGTAGTCATTGCGCTACATTTGTTTGCAAACTAGTGAAATATGTAGAGTACAATTATCATATTTTTTGAGTTCAAGATTTTAAATAGAATTTTAACTTATCACTTAATTACTATATTTCTTAGGAGAGAGCTCTGAAAGAATACTTGTCACTTAATGATTCCAATTACAAAAAATGGTTGATATTGGGTTTAACGACTTGTAAATAAGGTAATTTGTCTACATTTTAAATGATTTCAATAAATTGTATTTTCTTGGTTAATTTAAAAGGACACAAAATTTCAACATCGACACCATTATAAAGATAATATGCGTAATTAATTATCGAGTAAAAAGCATATTTTATATAATAAACATTGTGATATGTCGAAAATGAGGATGTTGTGTTTGAACATCTGATCGAAATAGAATCATCAATCAGACTGAAAGTAATCTCTGAATATAGAGACAACAATTTGAACAAAAAAATTGGTTATTTAGTATCACAATGTCATTAGTAAACAGATTCGAGCTTCAAACTGAATATTTGATAGATCAACTAAGAGAAAAAATATTAACATGATTATTTTTAATTTCAGGAAAGTATAAAACCAGAATAGACCATATAATTAGATTTTTAAAATACAGTATAACTTTTTATAAAATCCGATAATTGAAATAAATAGTTCGAAAACAAGATTATTGAAGGTCTAAAAATAACAGTGTATATTTATGAGTTAAGAATCATTTTAAAGAATCATTTAAGAGATACATTTTAACGGAATATCGGTATTGGTTTGCATCGCATGAAGAGTTGAAAAAAGGGGGCTAATCGATGAAGTTTCTGATAGAACAGTAAACATCTCTATATGAAATATATCAACAAATGATGTTACCATGTTCTGAAATCATCATGAATTTCTTTCGAAGCCCAGAGCATTTAAATAATCTGTATATTTGAAAATGGCTACGTGATTTCAAAATATCATGATAATAATATAATAGATTGTATCCGATGTTTCCAGAGTATATTTGTATTTTTTAATTCAGAATATAAATAGGACATCTATGAAATTCGGCTGACGACTTAAGAAATGCAATGTTATCCAATCTTTATTTTTAAGAAATTATGTAAATTAAATCCATATATTGTCATTTTAGTAGAAGTTTCCTTGTTTTAAAAGATATGATATTTGTTGGTAGATAATTTCAAAAGTCGCAATGTATGTGTTCAAATCAATATATCTTATATTTTTATAAAAAAGTAATTATTAATTTCTATTCATCGCAATACTACTGAGCAAAATCGCTTTTTTACAAGTAAGAGCACACAATCGTTTTAGGTATCCGATATAAAGAGCATTTTTATTGAAAACAAAGTGATTTACATTAATCATGTATCATTTACAGCAGTAAATATATTAAACGTTAACAATAACAGCTCACTCCGAGTATTTGTTATTGGAAATGTCTCTTTTCTCCATTTACGAACAATTTATGAATATAAATTCAATAAAATTCTTTTTTCGATTTCATCACACAATAATTGAATTCGATCTAATTTTCTACTTGAGATAGAAATATGTTATACATTCTAGTCTGATAGACTTAGACAAATATATTAATATAGATAATCTTAGAATCTTATATTCAGATCAATCAAACGGAGTATTCTTGTTGAATCCCATTATTTTCGCATTTTGTCTCAAAATGTACGACGACGAAAATTATTCTGAATATTTCATCTATCAGAAAATTAAAAATAACTTCATTGAAAAATTAGGATATTTTTTAAAAAGTATGTTTCGATCAGTAATTTTAATGTAAATTTTTTGATTTAGTTTCATAAAATCACAGCCATTTAACACAGATTGAACAATATTGATCAGTTATTTAAGAGAATATATCAAGATTGATAAACATATATCATAACACAATTGTCAATAACTGTATAATACTTTTCAATAAAATTTCAAATATCTATTACTGCTATTTACGTCGGTTATTACACAAATTTTACATATTTGTGAAAATAATATTTATAGCTTTTTAGCTTAGAGTTATGAAAGAATCTAATTTTTGCATATTATAACCTGTTTATCTTCCCTTCAATGTTAAATTTTAATTAACTCTTATCTAATCACAATTCGGAAAGTTGTATGATAAATTTTTTCTTACGATTACATGCCAAAAAAAGACATTTTATGTATATATTTTTCAATCAACTTTTTAAAATTTTAGGTAATCTATCTGGTTGTTAGCAATAAATTTTATTAAGGCAAGGATTTTACAAACTATTTTAAAAAGAAATTGAAAAAAAAATATATTTTATAGATCTAAAACGGACAAATATATTGACAAATTTCAACTCAAGTTAATAATATCTCTATATAATAAATGAATACAAAATAACTCATAAATAATAGGGATTCTAATGACTAAATCACTTTTGATATTATATTAATAAAATATCAAACAATTATTCATGAAAGAATTAATTCATATTTTATACTCATAACATTAATGCATCGTGAGATTTTCATAGTCATTTAACTTTAATTGGATTCATTTTTTTAAAAAAAATATGACATATTTAATCAAGGGTAAGCAATCTCCCGAACGCGGACACGATCAGACTCTAATCTGTTTATAATCTGACCTACAGCCGTATTAGTTCATTCCATCAAACTCATGATAGACGTTAAATAAAAGTTTTTAAAATGAACGTATACTATCTTAAGTGACAACCCTGGAATTTCAACGGTTTATAACACNATTTTTGGTTTAATCAGAAGAACAACTCTTTTGAGATTTCTAGATTATTTAAATTGATCGTTGAATCTTTGAAAAGGTGATTCATGGCATAATATGTATAGAAAGTGTATGTATCAGAATCCAAGTATGAATCCTCGTTGAATGATACGATAATCAATGACAAAAGCTGCTTGTAACTTGTGCATTCATTGCATTCTTACAAGGGATTTTTTTCAGAAATAAAATATTTAAGAAAATTGGCCCCACATTATAAAAACACACTACTTATGAGATTTTTATTCAATTTTGAAAAGTGATCCACCTTCATACTATAATAGATCAATAATGTTCGTTCAGTTTTAAGTTTCTTTATAAAGTTCTCATCACTTAGAGCCACGAGAAATCCAACAAGAATTTGTCGAATAACACAAAAATCAGGCGAAAAATAAGCATCATATAACTGTGTTAGAACTGATAAATTCAATATCAACTGAGCCGATATGAAAAACGAATGTGTTTCTATTATTAAACCATATTACTGAAAAATGGATATGTAATAATCCTCTTTAAAAAATGTTTGAACACCTCATCGTCGTCTGAGGTTTAACCAATATTTAACGTATTGTAGCTTTTGATATAATATTGTAAAAGATGAATTCGATATTCGATAGGAAGACCTGGAATTTAAAACTTGTTTAAATACACTCGAAACAAACTGTGCAGTTCAGTTAATATGAGGATATAACCATGTGTTTTCATTTATGTCAAATATAGGACAGGCAACCAGTGTAAAATATATTACATCAAGCCTCATTTTATTGCTTTCGCTAAATTTAAAGTTGCCTGAACCATTAACTAATTTCTTCACTTTAGTTGAATGAGCGATAGTAAAAATTGAACATAATAAAATCAATTTATCAATCGTGTCAACTATAATTCATGGCCAAATTAAAATCATCAACAAAATTCTTGCATAATTTATATCTAATCGAATTGGGTATTTTGTCATAATTTGATTCACGTTAATTTAAATTTTCGCTAGATATAAAGCATGTATGTTTTCACCATCTTAATCATATACGTTTTGGCACACTATAAAATATTTCTGTTCACAATCGATTTTAATGATGACAGAGCAATAACAATTAAACATATCATTTTAATTGATGATAAATTTTTTGTAAGGATTGTAATAAACACAATTTGTGATTGATTCGATAAATGGAAATAGATTAAAAGTTGAGGTTATATCCTTCATTTGGCTAGATCTCAGAAGTAAATGACAATTATTTGTTATCTATAATCGATAAGAAGGTTTTTACTTCGAAATACGAAAATGAAGACTTAAATAAAAAAAATTATCATATCGCCAAATCTACAAACCTTGCTTGTATTATCAAATATAAACGAAATTTCGAAAAAGATCGATTCGAAAATATTTCATAAATAATTGATCCGTTTTTCATCATTCGGATTAGATAAATAGGATATGAATCTTCGAACGGCAGCTATTTGAGTTGATAAATCAGGTGAGAATGTAGCCGAAATATAATTATTAATAATTGATTAGCGGCTAGATTATTATTTTGGCTAGATTTCATAATAGATTGATATTTAAAATTACTATATGTTCAAATTCAAAAAATGGATCTAAAAAGCTCGCTTTTTTACAAAATTAATTTTAACACGGATAGATTATGATTTTTTGCTTCATAACAAATGTTTTTAATGAATGAGAATTTTTTTATTGAACTAAAAACAAATATTTCAACATTTAAATTAATTAGAAATAAGATTGCAACTATTTTTTAAATATGTTGATTAAATTATATGTTTATTCGGTTAGTTCTAACTGCTCAGTTTATCTCAAACTTTATTTGAATTTCAAATGGATAAATTTATTTCATACGTATATCTTCAGAAATAATATCAATTACAATAAAATATTTTATTTAACCATAACAATATAAATGTCTAGTCATTTAACTCCGTCGCCTGTTGTTCGATCAGGGGATCATTATATGCTTAGAATTAAATAAGTTTAATGCTTCCATGATCAAAATTCATTAATTCTCTTCTTAACAATTCAGAAATTTGGGATTATAAATGCAAATACTATTAATATTATAAAATTAGAAATGGTTTTTGTAATATAACGATCTTGAATTTCTGAATTTTTTTTAAGAAATAGTTAAAAATTGCTTAAACTATCAAATGATTTTTTCTTCGTTTCTTCAATAACTTCTGTTATAAATATTTCAAAAACCATTTTTAGAGTAATTTTTCATTTAAAATGCAAATCGATTATCGAGGCTATGGATTATCATTGATGTAATAGATGAAGCATATCGAATAATACCCAATATCGAACAAGTACTTTGATACTCGTAACACTTTGCAAATTTATTAAAAACTAGAGTCTGAATATATAAAGATTATTCAGTACTTTTTGTTTGTATATTAACCTACAAAAAAAGTACGAATTTATTATTTTATAGATAATCAGGTTTTATTACTTGGAACTCGGAGAATCAGCGTTTCATAAGTATTTTTGGAAATAAAAAATATTTCAAATACACAATACGAATTAATTATTATTTTATTTATTCAATCCATCATTTGTAGTCGTATTCTGACCTTAAATTTTAACTAAATAGGTTTCACAAACATCTGTAAACGTTGTCTAGTTTATTTGATTTCTATTTCAAAGAGATATTTTAATATTATTTAAAAACTATCGTTAATTTTGAATGTAGTACCATAGCTGTTTGAAATATATGTACTGGAAAACCGTTTCCATATTATTAATGTTTTGGCTAATGCGCTGAAGGTTTTTATATGATAAAAATCTTGTCTTAGATAACAATCTCATTTTTTTGAGTTAAAGATAATGAATGAATTTTGGAATATCATTTAATTTTAATACTTTTAAATACAGACTTGGTTGACTATGATTCCCACGTAATCTACCATATAATAAAAATTATATCTGCCCAAATTTATTGAAATAATGGAATACCGGAAAGTAAATATCATAATTGGGACACAAAAGACACTTTAATTCTATGATAATGTATGGATAAAAATATTTTGAATTTTATAGAGAATTTTTTTGATGCATGATGAAGGCAAATACTTTTTTGAAATTGCTTTTATCATATAATAACTGACAAATATACACAGTTATAACAACTTCAATATTTTCTAACGCCATGATAACATATTTTAAATATATTATATAAACTAACACATACATTTCAAATATATAGTTCAAATAATTTCTATAATATCTACTAATGGCTCTGACTGATTGGTTTTTGAAGAAACGATTTAAAATTTATTTCAAGGAAACACTGCTAATAATGAAAATAAATTGGTTAGGTGCGAATGAAGTGTAGATAAAATGAATGTTCTCGAAGCGGTTTCGAACACAACAGAAACCACTCTTCTAAATTATATCAAAAAATTATCTTACATGATTCTACGAAGATTAAGAGTTTCTTGCAATTATATAAGAATTTTTAGAATCTATATTCATTTTCTATGATATCTAGTTATAAAAATATCATGATGATATTTGATTTGGTGTATTGTAATAGACTAGGGTGTATAGAATATTGAAAAAGTCAGAGTATCTAGAAGACATCTCGTACATTTGACTAACGAAGAGAGATATAATATATTCAAAAGTTTCATTGTATAATTTAAGTGAATTGGATGGTTCCATGTAGATCACATAATATAAATTATCCTTTGTATTAAGAGATACTATATTAGTATTTACTTAAATTTTCAAAACAAAATGTCCAACCGTTTTAAAAAATATGTACAAAATTTTTATAAAAAAAATGATTAAAGATTTTCACTGCGATTCTCCTAATACAAATCGCTTTTATACATATACGAAAAACACAATCATTAACAGAAATCTAAAAAAAATGTCAACTTGATATTGATAGTTTAGTGACTTTCATTGAAATTACAGATATCCAATTATTAAATTATAAAACATCGAGATTAATATTTCACTTAAAGTTATATGATGTTAAAAATATTAATTTTTAGCACTCCTAAATCAATCAAGAATTTAAATGGAATGAAATTCATTTTTCGTTGTGATCACTCATTACAATTTAAACATAATCAGTACGATTCTACACATAAAAAATATTATATATTGGAATGAGTAACCTCAACTATAATTCTTTCATATACACTATCTTAGCAACCTCTTCTGAAATATCTTATCTCGATTCTGCTATTTGTGATCGTAGATTCTTCGCGCCTTTCCCAAATAGAACTACCTAGACATCTGTCTAAACTTTTTTAGGTCAAGATGTTGGAAATATTGAGATAATTCTGATTAAAATACGTGAAATCTAAATGGAATAACTCGTATATTTCGAATGAAATATTTTCTAAAAAACTTATATATATTTTTCGATGAATCTATTATATTTACTTCAGTAAATGTAAATTACGAATATATTTTAAATTATGAAGTGATCTATGTAATATAAATATTATTTACTTATTTTTACATAATTTATTCTATTTGTTTAAAAATATAAAGTTGGCGAAGGTTGCTAAATAAATGCTGGTAAAAACTGTACGAATACACATTTTTAAACTGGCTTTGTCGTCCTAATATTGTAAATTCGGTTTATTTATTTTTATCATTTTTCCGCGATATTTATATCAAACTAATGCGGTTTAGAATGGTAGAAAAATTATCAATTAATTTCTGAACTTAAATATTATAACTTCATATATCCATCCTTTATAGAAATACTGTTTTAGGTATAAACTAAAAATTATGTGGAATGATACATTCACCATTATATTTGGGGATAATTGAAAATGGATCATAAATGGAGCATTATATCCAGAAAAATGCATTAAATCAATTAACCTCTTTAATCAACAATTTATTACACGATAAATACAACAATAACGATTGCACTTATAAACCTGCTAAAAAAAATCATCCGAATCATTTGGACGTCATAGAACTGGGCTACTTAAATCATTATCGTGATTTTCTATTTCATTTCCATTGTTGTCCAATCAATTAGTTGTATTTGACCTGAAATTAATTTATCAAAACATTCACCTATATGGATATGTTGCAATGAGAGGTTATTGATTTGATGAATTAATTAATAAGAATAATTTAAAGATTGAGGGTTGTATAATTGGTTAATTTTGATGTACTTATATATGATGTTGTGCGATTAAGTGGGTTCCAGACAACACATCATTTGAAATACTATTGTAAATTTATTAATATTTCATACACGGAACAACAAAACCTTAGATCTATATTTCTGTGTTTCATTTATCCATCTATGAAAAAAAGCACATATTTTTACATGAAATTTAGCGACTCGATCAATGGTATAAATGAGTTGGAAAAAAATATAGAAAGTATACATGAACCAAAATATTGATACATACTTCTATATAATGTGCCAAAAATTTATTATTTTTGACATGATGAATTGTTAATAACAAAGGATGTAATAATGAGTATGATGAATTGATTTATTATCAGGAATAACTGTTGAATATTGAACCATAAAAATAATTGTCCACATTTATTTAAAAGTGAAACGCAGCCAATGCCCGCGCACGCGCAGACTATCATAAAGGTTGTGAATGAACAATGTAACTAAAATCTGAAATTCTAGAACAGTCTTAATATGATGTTATCGACCTGAACACTAAACAAATCTCGCGTTAGTTCATGTCATATTAATCAGATTAAAATGTGCATCTTTAATCAACACCCTTAAAAGGGACAGGACTATATTCTCAAATATCATGTTATATTAAACATAAGTGATATTTGACACTAAATTTCTGAAATTCTACAAGAATCTTATGATTATTTAGAAAAATATACCATCAATTACATTGTTTGGTTGTCATTCAATTATATTCGATTCATCCATCAATCTAGAATTTTATTAATACTTAAACGAAGCATTTTTTCAAAAAAAGTTTATAATGGTCTTTTTTTATTATAGAGTACCTTTAAGATGTCAACAACCTTAATTATAATGTGTATACGTAATATGAAAATGCCTGTTAACCTCGAAGTTGATATTAATTCATCATGTTAGTTAAATAAAATTTAATTGATTTATGAATATATTTGAAATGTTACACCTTTTAACAATAGGCTATGGTGTCATTTTAAGACATTCAGATTTTGCTCTTTGTTTATTTAAAAAAGTTCTTGATATAATGACTTTACGATTAATGTTATGAAATATGGCAGAAAATTTAAAATTGTTTTATTTGAATATCATATGCTTATAAAAATATCCTTTTTGGAATTCGCGACCATCAGATGTAGATATTCAAATGTTCTGATATTGTTTTAATAAAATATTTTGATTAACATTATATAGATTCGATTTAATCTTGTCTATTTAGATGTAGTCAAATTTCGAATCAAATATGCGATGTCGTGAACTGATTTTTGGCTGAAATTAAAAACATTAAAATTTATATTAAAATTTATGATTGACTAAAAATAATCAACAAAATAGGCAAATTTTAATTTCAAAATCAGAAATGATAACAAGAAATGGTGTCTTAAATATGTAAACGTAAAAGATGAGTCCAGCAGGAGTCTAACCAACCACTCATTTACTCTCACCAAGCGGTCACTAACTCAACGATCAGCGTTGGTACGTTACACAGAACATCTAATATATCCTACACTACTCACCCCTTAAGAGAGGTCTAAGCATCAGATAGGAATATATACACCCTATTACTGCCGCTACCAATGTAAACGTAAAAGGCGAGTCTAACTGGAGTCGAAAGCACGACTCATCTACGCTCACCCGCCGGGTACTAACTCAGCAACTCAGCGCTGTTACGTTACAAGGATATCTAATATATCCTAATTATATATTATCCAATTCAAATACAATTATTCAGCTCTCGTAACCTTAAACGGATCATCAAAAATGAATGATATTATTTGATTTTTAAGAATTCGGAATATATGATCATGGACACAATATGTGGCCACAAAAACAAAAATTATATATTTTCATTATATGTTTCACAATTTAGCTCTTTGTGATTAGAACATACAATGCAGATTTTGAATTATTGGATCTCTAATTTTAGTTTCTCTCTCACAATTACATATACCATACGATTTAACTTATATCAGATACTTTATAGAGCGATATACAACTGACTTAATTAAGCTAGCATACACCCAGCCTGTTCAAAATTACAGATAATTAAAGAAAGTAAGAGGCATTCGGCATTATTATAAAATGTTTTATTTGTAAAAAATAAAATATTCATCTGACATTGGACACGTATGATCGTGAACACTCAGACATTTCAATAAAAGATCAATTTCGATAACGCTATAATATAAATCTTTGAATATTGACATATTTCACAATATTAAGAAGTTTAAAATGTCTTGGATTGCTTATATAGGCATTTAGAACAAGTAATGGGGGGAGTTGTATCTATTTTTTCCACATCGAACATCAATTCCAAAGTCCATCTTAAAGATATGTCCTTAATTTAACTATAAATCTTTTCGAAAGATATTTTTTTAATGAATTTTAATTCAAATAAATTCCTAAAATAAAAATACACATATATATTTACTGTATTATTATTTACAAAAATCCAAAATATATCCCTGAAAATTGAACTCTTTACACAGATAAACCCACTGCATAAATCGCTGATTAGATTATTCACGTTTCAATCTTTGAATGTGTATAATAATCTTTTGGTGGTAAACTTTTGTTAATCAGTGACTTTGTTGAGATTGTAATAATCTCATTTATGATTATTGTTCCCTAAATATTAGGTTCGATTTCGAATTCTTTAGAGAATATCAAATATGGTTACTGAGATAGATAATTTTTGACATATTATATGAAAGTAATAAAACATCACTTTTTTAGGGGTTTTCATTTGTAGCTTCAATGAATAAATAATCATTAAATATATACAGACCTTAATGATTGATTTTGCTCATTCGTTTTCATCCAATTCTACGCCTTGAGGCACTAAATAATCCCCTAATTCAAGGTTGTCAGACTCATTTTATCAATGTTTTTATAGTTTCTCGTATATTGGTGTGTATTATATTTAGATATTGCTCTATCTTTCGTTATAACTAAATGGAAAATTTGTATAATATACTGATAAAAACGTTTTCATAGTTTTTTGAAATATAATAACGTCGAATAATGTCATACATTTCTAAGCACTTCTGTAAATCGAAGTTAGAAAGTCAATCTATTAGTACATGGTAAACAAGATTTATTTATATTTAAATATCGACCAATTGATAAAATAGTAAAATCACGTTTAATCAGCACGTATTACTAGGTTTGAAATTTTATTGGAATCCATTGCGATGATCGTCAATTCTCAAAAAATCAAACATTTCTCTACAAAATATGCATAAATTCACGTAATTTTATCCGTTTTTATGTATATCTCCTATCTCATATTTGAAACAATGTATCAAAATTATTTGTAAAGCATCAAAAAACCGGTTGAAATTTAATTAATCAATTATGAATCATCTATAACCCGAAGATTAGCATTTATTTCTATTTACTTCAAAATAATATCATATGATAATACGCGGGTTTAGTCATTACACCTCGAGTATTTTTGAACTATAATGATATTTCTAATGCTAAAATCTCAACCATTATTTCAAAATTACAAAATATAAATTTGTTCAGCCACCGAAAAGTATATTCGACATTCTGTTAACTGATTTATTAAATATAATTCATGAAAATTTTAAATTTATTTCAAATCTCATGCAAATCTACATTAGTGTTAATGAAACCAAAAATATATTACAGGTTCCGCAAATGTTTTCACAGTTACAGTTTGAATATACTAACGAAATAAGATCCATATGATAGTGTATATTAATTCGAAAAAAATTAACATCTTATTTTCAAAGTATATAAACATAAGTTACGAATGCAGTATTGGTGCGAAGAATGATTATATATATTCTTCATCCGAAAAAGTTTTTAGCAAGTAGAATGAATCGCTAAATTCTAAAAATGTTTTCTTGAATATCCAATCCAAAGAAATAAATTATATCGACAAAATCCTTTAAAATTGGAAAATATTTGAGATTTCTTACACGTTAAAAAAATTAGTAAAATTTGATATAATGAGCCCGTAATGAAAAAATTTGTGTATGAAACCATAAAACAAAAGGAATAGAATCCAAAGTTTATTATTACCGCTACCTGAATGTTACAGATATCATTTAATTCTACTTATTAATAAACAGGATTTTATTTTGATCGAGAAAACGATTAAATGGGAAATAAGTTCATTTTAAAATTGTTAATTAATAAAATATTACAACCTATTGTCTTTCTGGCACAGAAATAGAATGAACTCATTCATTTTCTATAATAATATGTTGAACAATCATTGCTTTGTACTTAGAGATTAAATGTAGCAACTTGTTTTATATGTCGACAGGCGGATGAGTTTCACATCGCAGTATAATTCGGAAAAAGCCTTTTCAACAATAGAAAAAGGTCGTATGATGTAAAATTGGTATAAAAATATACCAGGATAGGTTTAAAATTATTTGTTTCAGACATACAATTAAATAATTTGGCTATTGAAGATCAAGAATATTAATAAATTTAGACACAATTAAAAGTCAAAAAATAAGTATATTTCTTAGCAAGCTGTGTTTATCATTCACGCGACTTCGATGACATTGTCTCGAATTTGATAATATAAGCCATCAGCTACGATGCGTAATTTATCATCTAACGTCAGAATGGTAAAATACTTCGAATCACAACACCCCATTTGTAGAGTTTCATAGCCATAATGAATAAAGCAAACACAACGACACTTATAATAACAATGTAAATTGGCTTGTTGTATGTGTACATAGTGGCTTTCGGAGTGGCAATAGGAGTGTCTATTGCAGCCTGATGGTGATTTGGCTGGAGACCAGACCGTTGATGAGCCATCGAAATGGCAGTATCGATGAAGTCTCCTTCAAGAATGCACCGTAAAATTGTGGACAGGAACCTGTTTGATGTCCATTCTGTGTAGAGAGGACTGTCTTGGAATAGTTGAATCAATGATTGTTTAGTGCCATTGGTATCTTTTTGTCGTTCCAAAAAATATTGAAAAAGGTAATGTCTTTTTTCTATTATACAACTATTTTTACTCTCAAAAGTTGCCTGAGCCTTGTAAAAATCTTGTGTTACGCTATCGAAATTGCACCTCGCTGAAATTATCATTTTATAATAATTTTCTTTAGAAATCCCTTGTCTTATCAGGTAATCGTGAAATCTGTCCAAATCGAAAAATTGGTTATTACTCCTCAGTTCACATCTATCCAAGTCGAAAATGTCTTTCGACTCAACATCACGATACCATTTCTCAAACCAATCTGTGCAATCTGATTATGACGATAAAAAATTTACTGATCTGATTCATGTAGTAATCACGTAGGAACTCTGAGAGATCCGCAACATGACAATGGAGTTCTGATAAAATCATAAGGATTACGGTATGAAATGACCCATCTAAAATGACTCAAATAGTGATTATCATTATATGGCTCATCTGAAGGATCACAGTAAGACATTGATCTCTCATACATTGTGAAGGCAGCCATTGAAATGATTTTCTCTAAAAATTAAATAGAATTTACCATCGACGCCACGACAAATTGGTTCATATGTTTCTGATTTTATCAAACCGATGAAAGCGTTAAGAACAAAAATGGAAAGCATCATCTTAGACATAATGAATTGAATGTTTATTAATCGTTATGCCGCATAATCGTATAACAAACAGTCGGAATATTTTAAAATATAAATTTTAGAATGATACAATAATTCCATAAATATTATACGAATAATAATTCACTGATTTCAGCAGATCGATGTTGTTTATATATGAAAATTAATCAACTTCTAAACAAATATAAATGGATCAAAATGTTTAATAAGTAAACAAGAGCGTTTGATTATTAAACATCGCAATGTTATTAAATAATCTTCAAAGTAATAATATTCTTTTCCCGCATTCAATATTGGAATAAATATAAAATGAAGAAGTACATTTTACGGTGCAATATAAATTGCATGGAATTACTCGAATTGTCACTTCCAAATCAATAGCATCATATCATAATTAAAATTATTATTTACATTAGAATATTTGCATAGAATTTATTGTAGTATTTATTCAATATTGCATCAATTAGATTCGGATTTTAGATGATCACTTTTAAGTTCTTAGGATTGCATATGATTTTACGCGGTGTGCATAAGTTATTGATTAGTTGTTATCCGATAGTTTAGAGTATGAAAAATTAATGTAATAAACTTTATCTATATGCTTGACTGCTTTAGCTGATGTAAAATCCTATGATGACTTTTTTTAAGAATATTCTGAAATAAAAAATGTCATAGAAATTACAGGTAAATTTGACTTACAAATCTAATCAGCAAATTTATAAGAATTTATAATAAATTTGTTAAATTTATCATAATTATATCAAGGATATCACAATTTAATTTATGAAATATATATAAATTACTGTTTTGTCTTTTGTCTATCCGGATAGTTCTATACACGTTCTAACGATATTTGAGTTTCTATTAAAAATTGATTGTATTTCCTTTAATTTTTATCATATTCATTATGAACAGAGTACCATACGTTTGAGGAATGAATCACTATTTTTCAGGTTATACCTGTAAGCAGATAGATATCTGTCAACAAGAAAATTCATTCTTAAAGCCCACATGCTGACTAAAATTTTGAATTTTGAAGTTCTAATTGCTGAATATGGTTTTGTCTTTGATTTGGTTGTAGATAAAATAATGTAAATTCTAAAATATTTATCAATTTAGGATGTGCAATATGTTGATATTGACAATTTGAAAATTAATATGGAAATATAACAGCATCATATACCTGAAAAGTTTTGAAATTTAGTTTGCATATCAAAAATAGCTGATGACATTCAGGCTATAAATATTGCAATCGATACAAAAAAAACCAAATAAGGATGTAAATATTTTTATCATCTCCATGATGCGACTAAATTTCTACTGGTAGAATACATCGGTAAATTAGTTGAAGATATTTTTAAACTGACACAAAACGCGACACTTATTTACAAAAATATTTTCAAAACGTGATTATTTGTACTACTTGGAACTTATTGAATCTGATACAAATGAAAATGCACTTAAATATGATATTAACATCTATAGTTAATATATTTATATGAAAGAATATTGACATCTTGTACTTAAAATAATTAGAAATTCATTAATTAAACTA
>JWZT01001281.1:42238-57704 GCA_000827895.1 Thelohanellus kitauei | reverse complement strand
CATTTTGGTCGATACAGTTCTTTTTAAGTTCAAAATTTCATTTCAACAAAAGTGACGTTATTGATCGCAAAACCCGGTAGGAAACAATGGGTCATCTCTCCGATTGCGTCTCAACCGACCTACTTAATTATCCTCACAATAATTCAAAATATCCTAGGGATTGTTTGGTCTTTTTTCCCTCAGTTCATCAAAAAAGGAACACAACATATCCTTGAGAATGAAACTTAATACTATGAGCATTTTTGAAAAAAGATTCACGTTTTCGTCATTTCGATACAAATTAGTTAAGCCTTCCTTTTGTATCCGACACCAGAATGACTTCCAAGATGAAATAGACAACCATATACTGTAGAATTTTGAAGAACGTCAAACAATGCATTCATGTTTCCTTTTCAAATTCCACCATGACGCTCATTGGGAAGAGAGATGATCCCAGTTCAAAAACATTCTGGAAAACACGCGCAAAGTCAGCCTTTTTTCCCCATGAGCACATATATCGATGGAATCGCTCTATTGATAATTAGAGTGTGTATCTTAAATAATTGGATGAATATTTCAGGTGCAATCTTGAATGTTCCATCCAAGAACCATTGTGGATATTCCTCCAATAATTGTAAATTACCGGCAGTGCCAAACATGAACACTCTGTTTGTGTATTCATCACCCAAGTCGTACAGAAGAAAATTTTGAAACCGTGTGGTTAGTTTTAGTGTGTCAGGGAGAGTGATTTCTTGAGGGGTATTCGACCTCGAATTAATGACATCAGACCTCTTTCGTTTCCGTTGGATTGTCCATTTGCTTGCTGAATACGACGGCAAAAGGTTGGCTGCTTCCAAAGAGACTCCTACTGAGTTGTTCACAAAAAGTTTCAATGGTTTTTCTACTATATATTCAGCTCGTTCGCATATGATAGCCTTTTTTTTTCGCTTTTTGTTTTTGCTGTATATGGGGCTTGTTATCAGTATTTGTTTGCAAAGTCCCATCAGTTTTCTTCTTAACCCTTTCGTGCCCATTGTTGGCATATGGAAACAGCACCTAATGAGCAAATAACTACATAATTTAACTACTGAGGTACTTAAAACATATAAATATTGATTATTAACTTATCTATATTACAGGGTTTTTAGGTCAAATTGGGTTTTCTGTAGGTCAATTACGTTTTTCTGCAGTTCAATTTGGTGCGGCCTGTTTATTTAGCGGCGGTTTTTATTCAAATTGGGTTTTCTGTATGTCAATTTGGTTTTTCTGCAGTTCAATTTGGGTTTTCCTCAGTTCAATCTAGTGGACGAAAAATTGAATAAAAATTGAATCGAATAATGAACAAAAATAAGACCTCTGGTTTTATTTTCTATAATTTGTGCATTTACAAAGAAATCAACAGCTTACCGTGTTTAAGAGAAAGTTTTTTAATGTAAATGGGAAACTGTTTTCGACACATTCAAATAAACACTCCAACAGATGCAAGGTGCGTTGCCATCATGGAAAATGTTAGATTTTACAAATTTTGAAAATCATGGATTGTTTTCACAGGAAGGGTCATGAGATTTCCTATTTACCACCCTATTCACACTTATAAACCTCATCCGAAAGCATTTTTCAAGGTGGAAACGCTACGCAAAAAGCAGTACGCCCGAAAATGAGACCGAGCCATTCTAATGCATGAATCAAGGTCAAGTGAGGATAACGAGAGAAAATTGCGATAGTTATTACTACTACCATGAAAGTTATGTGAGACGGTCTATAAACAACTTAATTATTGAAAATTAAAAAAATATTCCTTAGTTCTTTTCATTGTTCGATTTAATTTTTTATTAAATTTTTCGTCCACTAGATTGAACTGAGGAAAACCCTAATTGAACTGCAGAAAAACCAAATTGACCTACAGAAAACCCAATTTGACCTAAAAACCCTGTATATCTGTTGAGTTTTGTTATTGTAGATACTTTCTAATGGATAAAAACGCTTTAAATTAAACAAGACCTTCGTGATCATAAAGATGCTTTGTTTACTGTAATACTGAAATTCTTGTCTTATTTTTTGTTGTAAAAATATTGTGAAATCGAGGAAACATTTATCTTTTAAAAAGTATTGATATTATAGAAATTTAAATTATCAGTGATCGTCAATCAGTGCTTTTCTTTTGTTGTCATATGGCAACAATTGGCATATTTGGATAAAAAAACCTGCGTTTTGCCATTGATATATTTGTGTTTTTGAAGCGTGGATGTTGATTTAAAATATCAAAAAATCGACATAATCTACCTCAAATAGTGGTTATTCCAGATGCAGATGCATCTTATCCTGACACTGAATTTGACAATAAATGGTTTTTAGGTCAATTTGGTTTTTCTCCAATTCAATTTGATAGACGAAAAATTAAAAAATTAAATCGAAAAACGAGAAAAAATAAAAACTCGGGCTTAATTTTACATTATTTATAGATATTCTAATATAGGTCTTCGTGTGGAGATTCTAACCATCGCAGTCTTTTTTCATGATTGATCGCAATGAAAAAAGGCTATATCACAAAATTGCACTACATTGATTCTTAGAGTACCAAATATCCTGCATAAGAATATATCGGCTTGTTGTGCGATGAACAAATACTGTGTAGTGCACAAAGAATTCAACAGCCGAGCGAATTACTGAGAAAGTTTTCTAGGGTATGTTGCAAACTTTTTTTCAGCGCATTCCGTCAAATGCACCGTGGACAATGTTAGATTCCACAAATCATTAACCATCGTAGATTGTTTTCACAGGAAAGGTCACGAAATTTGCTACTTACCGCCCTATTCACATATTCGTAAACACAACGGAGAAGCATTATTGAAAATTGGAACGTTATGTAAAAAGTGGTACTCCCGAAAAAGAGACAGAGCTATTTAACTGTGTGACACAAGGGCTCGACACAATACCATGAGAGGATTGCGATGTTTACTGCCGCCACATGAAAACTGTGTGAGATGGTCTATAAACAACGAAATTATTGAAAACTAAAAAAATATTCCTTAATAATTTTTCTTCGATTTAGTTTTTTTTTAAATTTTCGTTCACCAAATTGAACTGCAGAATAACCAATTTTACCTTAAAACTCTGTAAACAGTAAACACAGTAATTCTCCGACGGCGACGCGGGCTGGTGCAGCCAAGACTATTGGTTGTCTTTTTCTCAGACAGCCAATATAGCCACTGACACTATTACACTGACTCAGTTCGAGCAAACTAAATCAGGAGATAAACTTGTCCTAAGTGGTGTTAAACGAGAACAATCAAGATATAGTAAATTTCAGCTGACGTGATATTAATCCACCTTTAGTTGATTCAGTTTGGAAGGACCAGCTTCCTGAACATCCAGATCGGATTGGTTCACCTGTTAATTATTTTTTAAGTTTTTCACCAGCGAAAACGTGGAACTGATTGTTTCATAGACCAAGCAACGCTCACAGCTATATATACCTGACAGAGAACATTTAGACTTACTTGGCTTTGTGACTTAAATGTCTTAATGTCTAATAGTCGCCGACGAATAAGCAACAACCTTGGTTCGTAAGAGATGATTTGTATGTCCCTTTCGTTGTAAGGAGAAACCGATGTTTTTAAGATCCGAACAGCCAAAGAGAAAAGGACTATGACTGATAAACCTCTTACAAAGATTCGTTTTGACGGTGTCTGACATCTAAAATTACAATTAGAAAAGAAGGGTCGTGGCAGGCACTGTAAAAAATTTATTATTCGTAATTTCTGTGGCAAATATGGAGTCTATTTATGCCTTACCTCTAACAGAAACTTTTTTTTTGAATTATCACACAAAGTAATAAACTAAAAACTCCTTATTTAGACTACATTTAATTTTTTGGACACAATGTTTCCATACGTAATATATTAATTTTCTGAATCCCATTTATTAAGTTTTAGAACGTTTTTAATTCACATTAGAATCGATAAAAAAAACTTTTAACAGATGAAAGTGGAATTAACATAGAGAGGTCCTATATATCACCGGGCCATTGTCGCCACATGGCAACAACAAGTTTATGCAAGTGGGTAATGATTAAATTTTTGTTCAACTCAAAATATTTTTTTTATACATGATACTTCAGAAAACAATTCAAACAATTTTTAATTTCGTTTCAAAAAAAATGCGTGCATGAAAGGGTCACACACATCTCATTGTGAACCATTCTATTGATTTTGTGGTTCCCAACACTTCATACTACACTGAGACGATCGAGTCAACATATATGCAGATCAAGAGGAGACTATCTGTTACCCATATAATCAATAGAAGGCTACGCGTTTATTAAGGTCATTAGTTGTCGGATAAACTGGCACTGAGGGCTAATATGGATATCTTTGATTATATAATCATGGACATGGCTGAAACAAATTGGAATTTATAGTTAATAACCGCATCTTCAGGTGTAAAGAGCGCACCCTTATATAAGCCGCACACCTTAAATTTTCAATAAAATGTATTTTGTACTTATATAAGTCGCAGGGCCCAAATCTTGGAGGAAAAGCCTCGGGTTTTACACCTGAAAGTACGGTGTTCGTTTTTTGTATTTCTGCCTTTTTATGGCGCGTGCCTGCGCCGAATTTTGAAACTTTACTAAAAATTTCAATTGCGCAGTTTTTAAAATGGGTTTTGGATCCTTTTATTATATCAGTAGATTATCGATTGATCTAATATTTACAGTGTTTTAGACGCTGAAATCAACTCATTTTGTAAGTTTACTGAGATTTGAAGAAATGATAATGAGGATAAATGTATTATCGATTTTAATTAATTCCACCAATTTTCTGACACGTGTCATAATACACTAATCTAAGGCAACATCATCGGTCACTTTATGCAACCTTCATAAGAACTCATCGTATTAACTTTAAAGCCAATTCACCTTAAGGATTTTTTTTCGAATTAGAAAAATTAGAACATGTTACTTTCCCACGGCACAAGTACTGGTTTCGTTATTACTAATTTCGATTGTATTTATATGATTCTAAACCTGATGTTAAATCGAGGTTGTCGAGAAATGTAGAGTCATTCTTGTTTTAAGACCTGAAAATGGTCTGAGAGTAAATAAGCCAATAGACCGTTGTATTGCAAGATGAAATGACTATCGTAAAATATGTCTTCTAGTATATTACTAATTATTTATTCCCATCAATTCCCAGGTTATTCGATTGTGTAGTTTCTTGTGGCAAAGTTTGATTCACGACATAAGGCAATCCATTCCCATTGGACATCATTCGATCATAATTGTTCACATTTACAAAATTGTAATCGACCTGTTGATAGAATTTTGGGTCGTAGCTATGTTCCTTAAAAATGTTATAATTTTGTAGAGGGATTCCATAACTTCCAAGTGTTACCAGCTGATTCGCATTTGGAAAGTCCTGCTGATAAAAAATTTTAGGGTATTCACTGCATTCGCTAACATTCCATTGGGAGACGTTCATGAAATTCTGATTACCTCTTTGAGCCATCAAAGAATCTGTACCACAATAGCTGTTAAAATTCTCGTAGACATTCCCACGGGAAAGGGATGTCTTTGGCTTAATACCTGAACTAGCATCAAAGACGCCGTTAAAGTTGGTATAACCGTTGGACTGCGAGATGTGGAATGGGTTGAGCTTTTGCGACTTTTGGGATGAATCAATACTCTGGCTCTTTGAAGTAATGGAAGGTATTTCGTCAGAATCTTGAGAACCACTTGGTGCTGAGGCATAAGGCATAGCGCTTGGAGTATGGTGGATATAACCTGAGGTAAAGAAGATGTCACCTTGCATTTCAAGACCACTGGGCATCATAGAGGCGTTCTGACTGCCAACAATATCTAATCTTGGATGAGCGTGGTTATATTCAAAATTGTTGGCTCTTGTCAAACAGTTCATACGTATGTATTGCTGGTCAAAGTAACCATTCTTGGCCATCAGGCTCATGATATAGTTTTCAAAATTCTGCATGTCCTTGTTATATGAAGGGTCATTTATCTGCCTATTCTCGGATCTGAGACGATGGAGAAACGTTTCCCGATCAATACACCAATAGCCCGCTTTCTTGTCTCCACTTTCCCTAACGAACTCCTTCTTTAGCGAGAGATTGTGGCGTATTGAGTTCTGAGGTTATACTACCATTACTTTCCATCCCCTTGACTTGACTTCGTCATCTCTGAGTGAGAAATAATTCACATTCTCGGTGAACCAGGCGTATATCTCACTTAGCTTCATTTTCTGCTTGGGAGAGCTGAGGATTGCTGCGGCTATCAAATGTGCATATGAAAGATTTCCCCATGCATTCCTAGAGCGTTTTGGACGACTGAGGGAGTTGAACTTGAAGTCGTTCTTGCAGAGCTGGGTGATATTTGATGGGATTTCATCGGATTGGTATTGATTGCAGGTATGTTTTTCTCCGACATGAGTCATAGCAGTACATGGAGGCTCTACGTGAAGTTCAGAGTTTTGATCCGGAGAATTATGATTGTAGACTGCTGGAAGAACTTGTATTTGATTCATGGAAATATAAAACCAATATAACTGGGAGATATGAGCGGCAATTAGCTGATCAGTGTAATCCTGGTACAAATCTGTAAGAAAATAACAAGTATTAGATCTATGTGGTTACCGTTTATTCGGAAATAACTCAAGAACAGGCTCAACGGACTAGGTCTCAGGATGTAAGGAAATCAGGGGAGTGTGCACCATGAGACCGCACAGAAATTAGATTTTATGGGGAAGATATTCCACAAACGGGCAGGTCCAATACCTAACCACAACACCATGACTTTCACATCCACCTTAACATCTAATTAAAGGGATTTAACTTAATAAACCTCAAAATAATTATAATTATTGGATTAGAAAACTGCGGCGATGTCATGGCGCCATCAATTTTGATATTAAGTGTTTTTTTCACACAGGCCCAAATGAATTAAAAGGGAAAAGTCAGTGTTTGGGGATTTGAAAAAAATCACTTTGAAGACATGTTTCGAAATTCAAACGATGTAAAAATAAAAATAAATTCTACATAATACTCTGGGAAACAAAAGCGGATGTTTGCGGTAAACAATCCGTCTACGTTTCCAGCTTCTGTGAATTAGTCACTATTTCTAGGGGAATTTCATATTGTTGGTCAAGCCCAAACAACGATTCGCTCATCAGATACATAGTTAATATTATCCTTGATCCAACTTCCAGGTCAGTCCATGGTCCTATAAACATTAATGTTTTTGATTTGCAACGAATCGGCGGAATTCTCTTCAGCTCTATCAGTTTGTCATTCTCCTTTTCCCCGAGGAATAACATCCATGACTCGTCCACATCCCTGCCAATATAGGGATTGTATACCTTGTTCGTCTTAATACCTTCTAATGAGTCGCGTTCTAGATTTATTACCAACTTCATCTTGGTATTTGCCCTGACTTTAATAAATCTCAAATTTCTCGCTGATTTCTTTCTTGATCCCAATTTCTCAGACGTAGCAAGAACATTTTTTTCGTCAAGCAGTGACCAACTTACCGTAATTTTTGGGATTAATTCCAAGTATCTGTAAATATCTTTTGCACGCCACTCCTCAAACCATTGAAACAGCTCAGTGTTCAGATTTTTCAAAGAATTTGAATCTAATTCGGTTAATTGGGCAACTGAATCCACATCCATGCTCATAATTTTAGAGACAATGTCACAAAATCGCGAGTAGTTGGTGCATTCAACTCCGGGAATACATAACAACGATGACTTATGCCACCAACCCCTCTGAAGGATACACTGCAACAAAATTGTGCACTGTAGCGCAGTTTTTAAAAACGATTTGTAAACACAAATGTCTTTCATCGATTGGAGTATCCTGATTGCTTGGTCGATGATGGATTTTGTGTCTGTATGGTAGTCTTTTATGGGTAGCTCAAACCGGCCAACGTGGGCTTGTAAAAGTAAAAATACTTTTGTTGAGGGTAGGGAGAAGTCACTTGAATCACCAGAAATCGGAAGGACTTTTGATAAATCCTCGTTATACGTATCCTCGTTGTGTCTGACTGGTACCTTATCAAACTCCGTAGCGCGAGATAACAGGCATAAAAGGTCTCTCATGGAACATTCCCGGTTGATGTAACAGTTAAATAATTGAATTGTCTGATGACTAAGATAATAATTCGATGCAATGATTCCTAGCTTAGTTGGTTTCAGCTCGAGAGGTTCGTAGAACACACAACCAGCCTTGTTAAGGGTATGTAGTGAGGTTGTGGCAATATCTGCCAAGAAATCATCAATGCACGTGGGTTCACTGGATCTTAAATTGTAATAGGAGGGGTTATTGGCTAGTCTGAGATTTAAATAGGAAAGTTTTAAATAATTCAGGACATCAGCAATCGAGATTATGGTCCCAGATGCAATCTCAGCGTTCAGATGATCTGGAATGAATGGAATGAGGAACGATTCGACAGGAAATGGATTATACAAGAATCGTTTATAAAAGTTCTTCTTCTTTTTTTGGACCAATATTACAGCGATCCCGCTGTCATCAAACTGGGGTCGACCAGCACGTCCCATCATTTGTAGTATCTCAGTGATGGGAAAATCAATATAAGTGTGCGTTTTGCAGTCATAATATTCTGTTCCCTTTATAATAACAAGATGAGCTGGAAAATTAACACCCCAGGCCAACGTAGAGGTCGCTACAAGTATTCTGATTTTATTGTTTAAGAAAAGCTCTTCTGTGATTCTTCTATCACTCTCAACTAAACCTGCGTGATGAATTCCGACGCCAAATTCAATGAATGATTTAAGACTGGAGTCAACACATCTGGATGTTATTTGACAAAGTTCTGAAGAGTCTATGTTGCACCATTTATCAGGTACATCACTTACAGTAGATAAAGCCAACAAAGCTTCAGCAGTTCGACGCGTTTGACGTCTAGAGGAAGTAAAAATCAACACGGGTTGGCTTGGTGAATAGTTTTTGATTGATAAATAAACCGTTTTGTTCATAGATTCCATTCTGGGACAGTAATGTATAGCTGAAAATCCACAAATATGCACCTCTAGAGGTACAGGGCGCACACTAGGCCCAAAATTAAACAAACCATCAGATGGGACGTTGATCCACCGTGCTAGATCGAGTGAATTTGACACCGCTGTTGATAAGGCTACTATTCTAATATTTTTCCCGGTTTCGTGATTCATGATTTTGACTCGCGACACAATAGCTTCGAGGATATGGCCTCTATCCGCGCCTAATAGATGAACCTCATCAATTATGAGTAGTTTGACGGCCTGTGTATACAATCTTTCTCTCCATTTTCTTGATATACCATCCCACTTTTCAGGAGTAGTCAGAATGATATCGGAATTCATGATTGAAACAGTATCAGGGTTGACATCTCCCGTCAACTCTACTACATTTTTGTGTAATGTTTGACCAAATCTCTCGTTCCAATCTACCATGCGTTCCTTTATCAACGCTTTGAGAGGTGAAATGTACACAACCTTGGCTTTTGTGTCCTTAAACGCTCTTAGCATTGCAAGTTCAGCAACTATCGTCTTCCCACTCCCAGTAGGAGCGCCCAATAATATATTTTTATCTGTAAGATAAAGGGAATGATAAACTTGGGTTTGAATGGGGTTAAAGTACTTAAATCTGTATAGTTTGTTGAATTGGGGGTTATTCAATGCAGATATAGGAAGGGGTTGGAGCGGAAGAAGGTCTGTAAAAGCTCCTCCCATTTCAGGAAGATGCAAGTCGCATGGATTTATAAACGCTTCACTCTCAGCTCCTAAAAACTTAAAAGAAACAAGTCTCACAATAAACTGCGCCGGCAGGGGTTCGAACAATGGAATCGCAAAAACTTCGGTAATTGTCTCATTCTTAAGCTTCTTTTGACCGAGTTTTATTTGATCATAATGAGTGATAAAATGGGTGTCAGGGTCCTCAATCCATAATGCCCATTCATCAGACCCAAAACACATGATCGAATTGTTCCATTGGAATTTGGGAACAAAAGTAATCGTTAATTGCAAAACTGTGCGCGTGATGGGCTGTGCGACAATCTCCATATCGAATCTAGGGAAATAGTCAATCATTTTTCTTATCGTCGACCCCAAAGACACGTGATGCAACAGTGAACCAATTTCATAGGCCGTCATTTCCTCCAATTGATCCATGTGCATTTTTAAACCAGCCAGTTTGCCAATACAAGCTGGATTTATGTTGAAATTGGCAGCAATTTGGGTTAATGGATGTTCGTAATACCAAGTACGTTGCTCGAATGACTTGATCAAGTTGAGAAACTTGTGAATTAAATAAGGATAGCCTTGATACACGCAAATTTCGTAATATCCACGCATTAAGCGACCTATATTCTGAGAAATATACATCATATCGCTTGCCAGAGAAGAGCTTTCTAATTGCATTTTACAGATATAGGCTTGTAAAAGAACAACAACTTTTCTGGTGGAATCCAGAACCTTGTCAGATTGGTAGGGACACCGAGAGTTGAGTAACCCCAATTCGGTAACTTCGTCGTCCCTGATCTTGATTTGCTCAAACTCTGATGACATTGACACCAAGAAGAGTATTTCGGAATCAGTCATAGACTCTTTCAAATTGCTCATGAATAAGTCAATCGACTTATGTTTAATATAGTAGTGTGACCCGATCCTACCGAGGGAGGTAGAGTCGAAATATTCAGTGCTAGGATTGAAACGTACCATCTTTGATTTTTCCAGCACCTTAGCAGTTTGTAGCACAAGACCACGTCGGTATTTAGTTAGATTAATGTCAGAATCCAACTCTTTCTGAGTCAAACCGTAAACAAGTGGATTCTTGATCATCCGCACATGCATAAAAGTATACGACAGCCAATCTATAGCCTCGGCTACATTTGAAACTGTTCCCAACACAATTTCTGCATTCAGAGCATCTGGCAAATTGACCAAAAATCTACTTTCAATGGGAAAGTTATTTATCAAAGATCCAATGTAACTACTGAGCAGTCCATGATCAGTTATGAGAATCCCACATCCTTGTGTGTCGAACTGAGGGCGACCCGCTCGACCAAACATTTGTTGAACATCCAATATTCCTATATCGCGAAAGCCTCCTTTGTTTGTATCATAGAATGAAGTCCCCTTGATAATGACAGCACGTGCAGGTAGATTCACACCCCATGCTAAAGTAGATGTCGAAACTAGTACTTGAATGACGCCTTGGCTAAATAATCGCTCGACGATCGACCTATCGTGCTTCGAAAGGCCAGCGTGGTGGATCGAAATTTTACTATCTGCTAAGTCCTCTAGCAATCTATTCTGAAATTGGAACCGTTTCTGGTGTTTAAAACTTTGGGTTTTAGAGACGAATGAAGAAGGAAGGGGCTGATTACAAAGATACTCTCTGAGTTTTTGAGCTGTCTTGCGAGTAGAGTCTCTGGAATGGACAAATATTATCACTTGGTGGCTCTCTTTCATGAATTCAAGTGTTTTGTCGAAACAAATTTCATCGGTTGCAGCGCTGGTATTGTATGGACTTGTACTGGGCTTCACACCCACAAATCGCTGTTCGAGTGGGACCGTACGGAAATTAGAGTCGAAGTAGAATAAACCATTGTCAGGATTGACATTAAGAAATGTAGCGACGTCAAGATAGTTAGGCAAGGTAGCTGACAAACCAATTATACGCAAGGATAATTGTCGAGTTTGAGTCATTCGATGAGCCCTTGCAACCAACGATTCTAAAACTGCTCCCCTATCGTCCTGTAAAAGGTGAATCTCATCAATAATCAAAAGGCGAGTTCGAAGAGTAAAGGAGGTTTCGCTATCCGACCTCCTAGTTAGTATGTCCCATTTTTCAGGGGTCGTAACGATCAGGTGGCAAGATGAAATTTCCTTTTTGGGTAGCTGTGTATCGCCAGTAACTTCTCTGATATTCAGATTCAAAAATCGTAAGGTTTTTGTAAATTTTTGGGTTATTTCACTTGCCAAAGCTTTCATTGGTGCAATATAGACGATCCTTAACTCATCGCGAGTTAAATCACCGTGTTCGATCAGTTTTAATTCTCTTATGATGGTTAAAAGTGCAATATTAGTCTTGCCAGCGCCAGTGGGGGCGCATATCAAAAGGTTTTCGAAAGAATTAAGCGCAGTTTCGTAAATGAGGGATTGTATCACATTGAGAGACTTTATACCGTCAAATACCCTCTTTTCTATGGTCGATAATTTTGATATTTCGAGAACACTTGATAAAAATTCGATTGATCGGTCGGTACTGGGTTTAATTATAAACTCTTCGTAGGTTGAAAAATTGCTACGAACTGTAGAGGAAGGCAGATATAATTTTTTGTTGCCAACGGCGAATGGCGAGACTTTTGTAAGGTCAGAATCGTAAACGTTACGATACTTTCTAGTTCCGTGTGGAAATTTACTAGACACGGGTAAATTTTCAAAATTTTCAGAACTGGGCTTAACCTCAGCGAAAAATTGGTCGATAAAATTCCAATTAAAATGACCATATTTTTTGTTGAAATGTTCGAAATTCTTTTTATTGAATCGTTTCAGTTTATTTTTTTCGTTTTTTATGAGATTATTAGAAAAATGAAAACTTTGAGTTGGATGAGATTTTGGCTGTTTTGAAAATTCGAGATATGATTTTCGACGTAAAAACAACTCGTAAACATCCTTGATAACATTTTCTCGCTTTGCTAATAATTCGCATATCAAATCAAGTTTTTCGATGCCCAAAAAGTCGAATAAAGTATCCTGCAACATTTCAGAGGATTCAGGGCCAGATATAAGTTTGAATAGTTCGGAAGCTACAATCAAATCGTGGGAAAAATAAGAAAAATACCATTCAGCGTCTGAAAGTTCACTTTTTATAAACCGGTAAAGCTTGCATTGAGTGGGGAGAAGAGTAGCCCCAATTGTGCCATTAAATGATTTATATGGAATGGCGATATCTGATATTCTGTTCCAGTAATAATAAACGCGTAAATCCTCTAAATTGAAGCCAAATAAGTTTAAATCCCGTTTTTGTCTTAGCGCACTTAGTATTTCCATCGTCATGACTTCAAGAATGAATTCATCTAAATCCAACCCAAAAATATCGCGAACTTTATTGTAAAAAGTTTCCAGAAAAGTGAGAATTTCAGAGAAGTCACTGGGATAGTTCGTTCTGAGAGATTCTGTAAAATGAGACCATCCATGGTAGTTGGTGGGTGGTAAATATTGATCTCCAGATTCCATAATTTCACGCAACAAATATTAGGGTTTGCGCATGAGCCACATCAAAATTTTGGTTTTATATAGTTGTAATCGCGTTGGATACAGGAATGATAAGCTTAGGGAAATATTAAATTTTTATGCGCGTTTTGATGAAATGTTTGGTCTCTTATTTAGATGTATGCTTTGTGATAAATTTTCTTAAGCGTGATAACGGTGATGAAATTTCGACCACATGATGTTTTCGTTGGGTTTTCTATACATTTAGATAGAATCAAAAATTATTATCTTATAGCTAAACATTTATCTATCTTCCCAACCCTACTCATTTTGTATGATTAAATACTCAAAAAAGATACCAAGTAAAATATCGTTCACAATTAGATTCATACATTTCATCAAGCAGAACTGGTACCTGTGCTTAAGAGTCGAACTAGCTGATGGATATATGCTTATAATTAGACTCTGCATTATTAAACCCCTTACCCTCCGATAATTGTTTAGACAAATTTAATTTCAATTGACCCATGTATTTACACCATAAAATCTCCCGTCCTATTGCATTATATTTACGAGCTAGATCTGATACTAATTAAACTCATGAGCATTCAACCTTAACTAATAGTTGTGGACTGTTTGAGAGTTGACAAGATTTTTGTATATCTTGGATAAAAAACAACTCTATGATTGCTGTTCAAATTAAAAAAAGGTTCTTTTATTTGTAGTTTCCTTTAATTACTGCGTATGTTGTTCAGAAATAAAATTAAATGATGTTTCAATAGAATCACTTGCGTTTGGTCTCATTACGATTCGTCTCGACTTTTAAACGACTTCTAACATTATTCTTTAATATATTACAGGGTTTTCGGTTCAATTTCGTCGTTTTGAAGATGGACAATATCATTCATAGCAACGATTTACAATATCAAACCAAATAATGAATTTGGAATTATTCAGCTGTCGAAAACAAATCCAGTCAGCCACTGAACCTGCAATAAAATCGATGAAGGTATAAGAACTATAGCGGCTCATAAAGATTCAAGCTCGATAGAAACAATATCTAATTGTAAGAATTTACATAGATCGACTATATCTAATATTCTGAACAAACTTCGGAAAGGGAGAAGTGTCTTGAAAAAAAAGTGTTGGAATAAACACATAAAAATGACTCCAAGTATAAAAATATATCTGAGATCTTCTTGGTGACGATTTTACAATCTCTTTGAGAAATATCTGTGAATGCAACGGTTGGTACAGAAACATCAAGGCATTTATTCGTCGATCTTTGAACAGTGAAATTATTGCTTAAACAAATTTTGTTAAACCTTAGATGAGTTTTACTTTTTTTTGATTTTCAACTATTCTTCAAAACGACGAAATTGAACCGAAACCCCTGTATTTCTTAAATACACCATTTTTTACATTCAAGATGTCCCGGTGTGTCATTCAATGTCCCAACTTCTTTGAACAAATAAAATTAGGAAAAATATTTGTCAAAAGGATTCTTTCTGTAGCGCTCTTGAGGCAAAAGGTATATATTCCATAATATAGCCGGCGCACTCTGTTTCAGAGTTCTTAGTGGAGGTTGTAGAGATGGCTGAAAGGAAAGTAAACCCATCGAAGATACTCATGCCTGATTTTATGAAGCTCTTCCACTTCGAGAATATCAGCTCGATCGGGTTTAACTGTTGCAAGTAAGAGGAATAAAAAAAGATTTGATGCCCTTGAGACTCCACAAATTTACTGATTTCTGTAAAATGATGGAATCGAAAATTATCCATTATGAATATCTTCGGAGTGTTGGACAAATTTCGCATACATTCATAAAAAATTCACAGAATTTAAATTTGTTGTATGAGGCATCAAATCTTCTTTACTTCTCGATACTCGCCACAATTAAATTCGATCGAGCTGCTATTTTAGAAGTGGAAGAGTGCCATAAAGTAGGGCATTAGCGTCTGCGACGGGAATACTCTCCTTTCAGCCATCTCTACATCCTCCAATAAGATCTCTGAAACAGATTGCGCCGGCTGGCGTTATGAATATTTTGAGCCCGGACCCTTAAAATTGACCCTCAAGCTAAGAATATTGCGCATGATTCAAAATGGAAACAAGATTCACCAGGATGTACTGTAATGGGTTTTTCTGAAGTATAAAAGAATCCATTCAGTCTAGTCATCATTACAGATGTTCACTATGCAGTTCTAAAAAGTTCAGAGCCGGTCAAGCAATCAGTGCCGAGTTTTGCAATCATAACCATG